>JAPEVW010000230.1:0-103000 GCA_027921565.1 Artemia sinica
AAGATAAAAAGTTCTACTTCAATTTTAATTTTCACAATGAAGTGAAGAAAATTTCAACTTCGATTCTGAATTTTCCTCAATGAAAAGAAATAAGTTTATTGATCAATTCTATTTTTCCAAAATAAATAAAAAATTTCCACTTCATACAGAGCTTTCTCAAAGAGATTGAAAAATTTAAACAATGTTCCAAATTTTTCATAGAAATATAGAAAAGGTTCAAGTTCCATTCTAATTTACCCAAAAGACCACAATTCCATTCTAATTTCTCCAGAGAAAATGGAAAAATCTTCCACTCCATTTTAAGATCACAAAGAACATAAAAATTTAAAGTTCTGTTCTAAAGTTTTTTCCATATAGATAGAAAAGCTTACCATATGTTGTGCTAGAGTAGGTTTGCTATGAAAGATCAAGTTTACTTTCATTTTAATTTCTCAATGAAGTGAAGAAAAGTTCAACTTCGATTTGAATTTCTCAATAAAAGAAATAGTTATTGATCATTCTATTTTTCTTTTTTTTCCAAAATATATAAAATTTTCCACTTCAATTCAATATCTTTCTGCAAAGAGATGAAAAAATTAAAACACTTGTTCAAATTTTTCATAAAAGATAGAAAAGGTCAAGTTTCTCTTCTGAATTTTACCAAAGAACAACTTCAATTCTATTTTTCACACAGAGAAAATAAAAAGCTTCCATACTTCAGTTTCTTGATTTCCCCAAAGACAAAAAAAAATAAAGTTCCATTCTAAATTTTTTACCGTAGAAGATAGAAAAAGGTTATACCTTTGATGCGATACTTACATTGAGAGATAAAAAGTTCCACTTTAATTCTAAATTTTCCAATGAAAAAGAAATTTATATTGTTCAATTCTATTTTCCAAATATTAATAAATTTTCCACTTCAGGCTCTATTTTTTCTCAAATAGCTGACAAAATTTTAATAATGTCCAAATTTTTCATAGAAGATAGAAAAGTTTTCAATTCTCTCTGAATTTTACCAGAAAAAAGAACATAATTCAATTCTAATTTCTCCAGAGAAATAAAGCTCTTCCACTTCAGCTTACCTTCACCAAGACAATTAGAATTTAAAGTTCTATTTTCTAAATTTTTTCCTAGTAAATAGAAAAAGCTATAACCATAGTTGTGAATCTTTTCCCGAATATAAAAAGTTCTTTCAATTTTTATCATTTTCTCAACGAAGTGAAGAAAAGTTCAATTTCTATTCTGAAATTTTCTCAATGGAAAAAGAATAGTTATGATCCACTCTATTTTCCCAAAAAACATAAAAGATTTTCCACATTCATTTCAGATTTTTCTCAAAGTGATGAAAAAAATTTAAATAATGTTTCTCAAATTTTCATAGAAGATAGAAAAGTCTTCAAGTTCTGTTGCTGATTTTACCAAAGAACACAAGTCAATTCTAATTTCTCCAGAGAAATAAAAGCTTCCCTTCAGTGTTTTAAGTTCACACAAGACATAAAAAATTTAAATTTTTATTCTAAATTATTCCGTAGTAAGATAGAAAAAGCTATACCATAGGTGTGAATATTTTTCCCGAAGATCAAATTTCCACTTTAATTCTACATTTTCTCACATGAAAAGAAATAAGTTAATTGTCCATTCGAGTTTCCAAATATATGATAAAATTTTTCGGACTTGCATTTCAGATTTTTCCCAAAGAGATGAAAAATTTAAAAATATGTTCCAAATTTTTTTTCATAGAAATGAAAAGTTTCATTTTGCACGTTCTGAATTTACCAAAGAACAGAATTCAATTCTATTTCTCCAAAAATAAATCTCCACTTCATTTTTAAGTTCACCAAGACACAAAAAATTAAGTTTCCATTCTAAATTTTAGGCGTAGAAGATAGAAAAAGTATAACATTAGATGCGAATACTTACCCTTGAGATAACAGTTTCCACTTTATTCTAAGGTTTCTCAATGAAAAGTAAATAACGTATTGTTTCAATTCTATTTTTCCAAATAATATATTTCGAAAAATTCATTTCAGAATTTTTCTCAAGAGTGAAAAATTTTATAATGTTCCAAATTTTTCATAGAAGATAAAAAAGTTCATGTTCTCTTCTGATTGCTCCCAAACACACATTTCAATTCTAATGTTCTCCGAGAAACGATAAAAATCTTCGACTCAGTTTGTAAGTTCACCAAGACATAAAGAATTTAAAGTTCTATTCTAAGTTTTTTCGATGGTAGATAGAAAAGTAATACCATAGTTTGTGGAATAGTGTTCCCGGAAGCATAAAAAATTTCTACTTCATTTTTAATTTTCATTCAGCGATGTGACGAAAAGGTTGACTTCTATTCTGATCTTGAGTCATAAGAATAGACAAGGTGAAATAAGTTGATTGCTGCATTCTATATTTCCAAAATAATATAAAATTTCCGACTTCATGGGTTCAGATTTTCTCAAAGAATATGAAAAAAATTTAAAATAATCGTTCTCAAATTTTTTCATACGGAAGACAGAAAGTTCAAGTTTCTCTTCTGAATTTTTACGCAAAAGAAACACAATTCAATTCTAATTTCTCCGAAAAAAATAAAAATCTTCCACTTCAATTTTAGTTACACCAAGACTAATAAAATTAAAGTTCTATTCTAGATTTTTCCGTATGTAGAGAAGACTAGAAAAGATATACCGATGGTGGTACTGATAATTTGCTAATGACGAGGAAAAGTTCTACCTTCAATTTTAAATTTCTAGAACGAAGTGGAAAGGAAAGTTCAAGTTCTCTTCTGGATTTTTCTCAATTAAAGCAATAAGGAGTTATTGTCATTCTAATTTTTACAAAATAATAGTAGATTTTCCACTTCAGTTCAGATTTGTTCTCGAGATCAAAAATTTAAACTTATTTCCAATTGGTTCTAGAGAGGTAGAACAGTTCAAGTTCTCTTGAATTTTACCAAAGAACACAATTCAATTCTAATTTTTCCAGAGAAATAAATACAGCTCTTCCACTTCATCTTTTAAATTTCACAAAGCCACCGACAAAGAAAAATTTAAGTTCTACGCTGAATTTTTTCCGTGAAGATAGCACAAAAAGTCTATATCCTAGTTTTGTATATTTTCTATGAACATAAAAGTTCTACTTAAACTTCTAACTTTTCCTACGATAGTGAAGAAGTTCAACTTCTCTTCTGAATTTTGTCTCAATGAAAAAAAAATAAGTCTATTGAATCATTCTATTTTTGCCAGGAAAATAAAAAATTTCCACTTCGTTTGCAGATCTTTCTCAACGCAGATGAAAAATTTAAAATACTGTTGCCGGCAATTTTTTCATAAAAGATGAGAAATTCCACTTCTGATTCTGAATTTTACAGAGAACCACACTTCAATTCTAATTTTACCAAGAACATAAAAGCTTCCACTTCATTCTTATTTCCCGAAAGACATAAAAATTAACATAGTTGCGAATTTCTAATTTTCCCGTAGTAAGATAGAAAAAGTTATACCTTATATTGGGAATACTTACCATAGAAGATAAAAGTTCCACTTTAATTACGGCGGGTTAAGTGTGTGAGTGGAGGGAAATAGTGGGTAAATTTTCATCAATGACAGTGAATAAAAGTTCAAGTTTTCTTTCTAATTTTGTCCAAGAAAATAAAGGTTCCACTTCAGTCTGGTTTTTTCTCAAAGAGATGAAAATTTAAAGTTTCTGTTTTAAATTTTTCTGTTTATACTTTGATTTCTGAACTTTTCACTCTCCAATGAAGAGAAAAGTTTTCGTGCTTTATAATTCTAAAATATTTTCTCAAAGAAGTGACGGAGAAGTTTCAAGTTCTCTTTCCGAGCTGTTTTCGCCCAGAGACGAGAAAAGGTATTCCGCTTAATTATGATTTTTCCCAATGCGAAGTGAAGAAAAGTTCAGTTCTCTTCTGAATTTTCTCAAGAAATAAGAAAAAAGTTATAGTCCAATTCTAATGTTTTCGAACCAAAGAAAATAAAAATCTCCGAGTGGAAGGATTTTTTGCAGGTACGGGATTGAGTTTTACAGTGAGGGGTTGGGGGGGGGTCCTGGGATGAATTTTCAGGAGGGCTCAATTTTAACACCGATTTTTTTTTTTTTTTTTTTTTTTTTTTTTCCGGAGACGTGAGGTAAACTTTTAAATTAAATTGTAGCTCCTTTTGTCTTAAGGGATTACTCCTCAAAGATTTCTAAATTAGAAAACGAGTTGCGTCGTGTCTATTATTAAAGACACCTGCTTTCAAAGCTCATATCCAGTCTAACCTCACAAAACCATAGGTTAGAGGTTATTTTTTGGTATAAATAATGTATTCCATAAATATAAATAGAAACACATTTTCCTCCATGCTTTAAGGTTAAGTTAGGTAGTGTTTAGCTTATGCAATGAGGGGGGGGCCCTCATGATTAAGCTTAACCTAACTTAACTTAAAACTACGGAGAAAATGTTTCTCGTTTATTTATGAATAGTTGTATTTTTATAATACCAAACCTAACACCATATGATTTTTTGGAGGTTAATGAACGAGCTTGAAACAGGATTATCTTTATAATAATAAGAACGACCTGCAGCTCGTTTTCCATAATTTTAGAAATTGGAGGAGTTAATACCCTAAGACAAAGGATGGCTATAATTTGAATTTTAAAAGTTAATCTTACGCTTCTTCACAACTTTTAACAAAATTTAAAATTGAAAGTAGAACGTTTTTATCTTCATAGAGCGATATCTTCACAACTAATGGTATAGAGCTTTTTCCTATCTTCTAACGGAAAAATTTGGAGTAGAAATTTAAATTTTCTTTGTGTCCTTTTGTTGAAAATTAAAAAAAAACTGAAGTGGAATAGATTTTTTTAGTTTGTCCTCCTGGAGAAAATTAAAATGAGAATCGTGTTCTTTGGGAAAAAAATTCAGAAGGAGAACTTGAACTTTTCTATCTTCTACTTCTATCTCTGAAAAATTTCGAACATTATTTTAAAATTGTGTTCAATGCTTCTTCGAAGAACAAATCTGAACTGAAGTTGAAAAAAAAAAAAAAAAATTTTTTATGTTATTTTGGACAAAATGGAATTGATCAATACTTATTTCTTATTCTTGTTGACAAGATTCAGAATAGAGAATTAAACTTTTTCTTCACTTGCGTTGAGAAAATTTAAACTTTAAGTAGAACTTTTTATCTGGCCCCCCCGGGAAAATACATATTCACAAACTATGTTATTAACTTTTTCTATCTACCATCCGAAAAATTTAGGGCATAGAACTTTAAATTTCTTGTATGTCCTTGGTGAACTTAAAAAAACTTGACTTCTAAGTTTTTTATTTTCTCGTGGAGCAATTAGAAATTCAAAGGTGTTCCTTTGTGTAAAAATTCAGAAGAGAACTGTGAAACTTTTCTCTATCTTCTAATGAAAAATTTGGAACATTATAAAATTTTTTTTTTCATCTCGTACAGAAAATCTGAACTGAGTGGTAAATTTTTTATATTATGTTGGAAAAAATAGAATTGCAACTATAACTTAGTTCTTTTTCATCAATTGAGAAAAATTTAGAATTATAAGTGTAACTTTATTTAGATCTTCAAGCCCTGGTAAGTATTGCATCTAAGGTAGTAACTTTTGTTCTATCTTCTAAACGGTAAAATTTATAATGGTGAACTTGTAATTTTTTGTTGTGTCTTGGTGAACTTAAAAAACTGAAGTGGACAGACTTTTTTATTTTCCTCTGGAGAAATTAGACATTGAATTGATGTTGTTTTTCTGTGTTTGGTAAAAATTCCGCAAGTGAAACTTGAAGACTTTTATATATCTTCCTAATGAGATTTGGGAACATTTGTTTTAAATTTTTTTATCTTTTTTGGTAAAAATTTGAACTGAAGTGGAAATGTTTTATAATTATATTTGAAAAATAATAAATTCACAATAACACCTTATTTGTCTTTTGAATAAAAGTAGAGAAAAATTTATAGAGTTAAAGTGTGAACATTTTACATTACTCCTTCTCATCTTCCGTGAAAAATATTCACGAACTATGGTATAGCTTTTTTCTAATCTACTACAAAAAAAACGATCAAAAATTTTTCGAATAAAAAACTTGTAAATTTCTCTTATGTCTTGGGTGAACTTCTTTAAAATTGAAGTGGAAGCTTTTTATTTTCTTTCTCTGGAGGAATTATAATTGACTTGTGTTCTGTCTGCTAAAATTCAAGAGAGATACCTTGAACTTTTCTATCTTTCTAATGAAGAAATTTGGAGCATTATTTAAAATTTTTTCATCTTTTTTTGTGAGAAAAAAAAAAAAAAAAAAAAAAATCTGAATTTGCAGTTGGATACAATTTTTATATTATTTTGGGAAAAATAGAAATTGATCAATAACTTATTTCCGTTTTCATTGTAAAAGATTGAGAATATGAGCTTGAACTTTTCTTCACTTCGTTTGAGGAAAAATTTAAAATCGAATTAGAACTTTTTATCTTTTTGGGGAAAATATATCACACCCTATGGTATAGCTTCTTTTCTCTATCTAACTATGGAAAATTTAGAATAGGAACTTTAAATTTTCTTTATGTCCTTATTGAACGTAAACACTGAAGTGTAAGATTTTTGATTTTCTCTGAGAAAATTTAGAATTTGATAATTTATGTTCTTTGGTAAATTCAGAAGAGAATTAATGAACTGTTCTTTCTTGAAAGAAAAGTGGAGAACTTGAAGAAAAATTTTGGAGACATGTATTTTTAACATTGTTTTCATTCTCTTTTGCGGAAAATCTGAAACTGAAGATGAAAATTTTTTATATTATGTTCGAAAAATAGAATTGAACAATAACTTATTTCTTTTTCATTGAGAAAATTTAGAATTTAAAAGCGAACTTTTTATCTTCGACGGTTAAGTATTAGCATCTAAGGTATAACTTTTTCTATCTTCTACGGTAAAATTTAGAATGGAACCTCTTTTAATTTTTGTGTCTTTGGGGAAATAGAAAACCGAAAGTGGAAGCTTTTTATTTTCTCTGGTGAAAATTAGAATTGCAAGTGTGTTTCTTTGGTAACAATTCAGAAGAGAAACTTGAACTTTTCTATCTTCTATGAAAAATTTGGAACAGCATTTTAAATTTTTTTTCATGTCTTTGATAAAGATCTTGAATTGAAATGGAAAATTGTTATATTATTTTGGAAAAATAGAATTGAGCCATAACTTTATTTCTTTTCATTGAGAAAAAATTCAGAATCGCCGTTGAACTTTTCTTCACTTCATTGAGAAAATTTAAAATTGAAGTAGAACTTTTTATCTTCATAGCAAAATATTCACACTATGGTATAGCTTTTTCTATCTACTATCTTACGGAACAATTTAGAACAGAACTTCAAATTTCTTTATGTCTTGGTGAACTTAAAAACTGTAGTGGAAGATTTTCATTTTCTCTGGAGAAATTTAGAATTGTGTTGTGTTCTTTGCTTAAAATTCAGAAGTGAACTTGAACTTTTTCTATCTGCCTATGAAAAATTTGGAACATTATTTTAAATTTTTTCATCTCTTTGAGAAAAATTCTGAACTGAAGTTGAAAATTTGGTATCATTTGGTAGAAAAACTTGCTAGTTCGAACAGAAAAAGTGTTACTCATGATGAAAAATATTATTTCTAAAGAGAAATTTGTGTGTGATCAGTAAAAGTATGTAGTTTCAAGGTAAAATATTGTTACTTTGATGAGAAGGTTTGTTAGTGTTAAGCAAACCTTGCTTCTTCTGACAGAAAAGTTGTTATCACAATCAAAAAAATTGTTACTTCTAAGAAAAAATTTGGTAACTTTGGTAGAAAGTTGCTAGTTCGAACAGAAAAAGTGTTATCACTGATGAAAAATATTATTTCTAAGAGAAATTTGTGTGTGTTCAGTAAAAGTATGTTAGTTTTTAAGGTAAAATGTCGTTACCTCATGAGAAAGGTTTTGTTAGTGTTAAGCAGAACTTGCTACTCTGGCAGAAAAAGTTGTTATCACAATCAAAAAATTGTAACTTCTACAAAATTTGGTATATTTGACAGAAAAATTGCTAGTTCGAACAGAAAAAGTGTTATCACTGATGAAAAAATATTATTTCTAAGACAAATTTTTGTGTGTTCAGTAAAAGTATGTTTTGTTTTAAGGTAAAAATGTCGTTACTTTGATGAGAGTGTTTGTTAGTGTTAAGCAAAACTTGCTACTTCCTGACAGAAAAGTTGTTATCACAGTCAAAAAAAATGTTACTTCTAAGAAAAAAATATGGTGTCTTTGGTAGAGAAAAACTTGCTAGTTCTGTCAGAACAGAAAAGTGTGTTATCACTGACAAAAAATATTATTTCTAAGAGAAATTTGTGTGTGTGTTCAGTAAAAGTAAGTTAGTTTTAAGGTAAAATGTCGTTACTTTGATGAGAAGGTTTGTTAGTTGTTAAGCAAAAACTTGCTACTTCTGACAGAAAAGTTGTTATCACAATAAAAAAATGTTACTTCTAAGAATTCTAAGAAAAAATTTGGTATCATTTTGGTAGAAATTTTGCTAGTTCGAACAGAAAAAAAGTGTTATCACTGATGAAAAATTTATTTCTAAGAGGAATTTGTGTGTGTTCAGTAAAAGTATGTTAGAATTAAGGTAAAATGTCGTCGTTACTTTGATGAGAAGGTTTGTTAATGTTAAGCAGAACTTGCTACTTCTGACAGAAAGTTGTTATCACAATCAAAAAATGTTACTTCTATGAAAAAATTTGGTATCTTTGGTAGAAAACTTGGTAGTTCGAACAGAAAAAAGTGTTATCACTGATGAAAATATTATTTTTCATCAAATATTATTTTTAATACCACCAAAAATATCATTTGGTGGTATTAAAAGAAGATTGTTGTTACTTTGATGCACACATTTAAAATACATGGGATTTTAAATAATATTTGATTTTTGTTCTGAAAAGTATATAAAAAAAGCCATTTTAAAAGTATTGCTTGGTGATGGGATATTCAAAAAGCCATAAAGTAGAGTTGTGGGTGAAAAGGATGAGTAATTCAAGTTGTAAAATTGGTTTAGGAGGGACATTACGTAAAGAACTTGTTCTGAAATAATATAAAAAGCCTTTTGAGAAAGTATTGCTTGGCGTTGGGTATTCAAAAGTCGTAAGGTAAAGTTGTGGTGAAAAGGATGAGTACTTCAACTTTAAAATGGGTTTAGGAGGGATATTAAGAAAAGAACTTGTTCTGAAAAGATATAATAAAACCTTTTGAAATGTGGGGGCCCTTCTATGTTTCAAGTGCACATAAAAAAGTATTAAAAAATGGGGGGGGGGCTTTTGGGGTGCTGGGGGCCCTGTGGGGGTCGTGTCGGGGCCCTTTGGGGCCTTTGGGGTTGGGGTACTAGGGGACCTCACAACACTGTTCAAATGGAACTTGTGTATTATAACGACCACAGAGTTTCACCCTAAATCATCTTCTAAAATCATCTTCTAAAATGTCTCAAACGGTTTCGCCCAAATAATCCCCTAAAAGTAATTTCTGCGTGTTCCTTTTGTTTTGGCATCCCTGCGCTGTCACATTTGAAATTCCTCGAAACCCTTTCCCGCGTTAATCTCTTCATCTCTAAGATGTTCCTAGCTACACTATTATGGTTCGATAGAATATCAATTTATCACTCTGACCTAAAGATCGGAGAAGCCATATTTAAAAATAGAATATTAATTTATCTCTGTCACGTAAGATCAGAGAAGCCATATTTTAAAAATAAAATTTCTATCTCTTTAGAATCCCGTATAATTCCTAGGAAACAAGTGATGTCATTTCTAATTCCCTTTCGTAGATCAATAATCCCCTCGATTATGCAAATCAATTTCTCAGAAATTCTGTCCCCTTTTTTTATGTAATCAATTTCTCGAAAATCCTCTCCCCTTCATTTATGTAAATCAAGTTCTCTGAAATCCCCTTCCCCCTCTTGTCCTAGTCGATTACGCAATCAATTTTTCGGAAATCCACTTCCCCTTCGGTTACGCAATCAATTTCTCGGAAATCCACTTCCCCCTCGAGTCCTAGATCAATACATCTCTCCCCACCGTTAATGCGCATGTGCAAACTTCCCCCTGGAGTCATTACACCTAGACGAACAACAACAAATCAATTGACCTTGACCCTATTAGACTCGATCGATAATCCTTGAATAAATTATGTCCCGTCGGCGTTAGACTAAATTGTAGATGCCAGCAGTGGTGCGGGTCCGGGCTGGTACCCCCTTCTCTACTGAAAAAGGCACTAGAACTTCCGATTTTCAATCAAATGAGCCCCTCCCAAGTTTATGCGACCACCCCTTCCATGTTGAAGTGCCCCTGAAAAAAAAATATTAAACATTGAAGCCCTACGGCTTTTACTATAGCCAGCTCTATAGTGCTGCCTCTGATTTTATTTTAGATCTTTCTGGCATGTTGAAAAAATTGTAATAAAATTTCTTGTAAGTACATTTTTCAGCTTTCAGTTATATCTTTCACTTTTTTGTGTTTAAATACTTTTTCCATAGGAGAAATAGCTGTGACATTGCAATTTTCGGGATGGGTGGTAAAAATGTCTTTATTCTTTGCCATAATTAACAACGTTTAGTCTGATGCTACCTTTCAGTTATATAAATAGAGATGGGATAGAGCCCTCTCACCTTATCATCCCTTCATCCCAAAATGTCAGCATTTCACAATTCTTTCTATAATTTCCATCAAATTTGTATATTTTGACAAATCTAACAAATTAGAACATTCTCGCATGTGAATCATCTATATGTAACATGCTTACATAGTCTATCACATGGTTGCCACCCCTAGTGATTTATCACTATTTGTAATGATTTTTTTTTTTTATTGCCAAAAAACAAAAATCACTAAATCAGCACAGAAATTTCTGGAATATTGAAGAAAATAGTCATGTAACATTATGTGCTATCACATCTTCTTTACATATGTTAGGTCTCTGGTTTTGATTGCAGATGGAACC
Organism: Artemia sinica; assembly: GCA_027921565.1. Classification (NCBI taxonomy): domain Eukaryota; kingdom Metazoa; phylum Arthropoda; class Branchiopoda; order Anostraca; family Artemiidae; genus Artemia; species Artemia sinica. The sequence goes on from JAPEVW010000230.1 coordinate 10,955, forward strand.
GCCGTTGTTAGTTTTACGTTATGCTAGTACAGCAGGAAATGGTGGAAAGTGATTTGAGGAGTTCAAGAGGGGGTGAGGCTAAGTATTTTGAAGGATGGGGGTGTAGAAGGTGATACAGCGATATCAGAAACTACTAGAAAATTACAGGTGATAGCATATGAGCATATCTATACCATTAATTTGATTCCCAAGGAAAAAAATCAACATGTAAGTTCATTGAAGTTGCATGGCAGCTTGGTAGGTGAGTTCTGGACTAATATTCCCTGTAAGTTTTAATATCCAATAGCTGTTAAGGTTGACAATTAAGCTAAAAATCTATTTTTTTTTTTTATATAAATCAAATGTCTAATTCAAACCCAAAATAAAGTTGAGATGATATATAATCGACTCTTACAAGCTAAATATATTCAGCTTTTTCTATCTAAAAATTGTAGTAAATTTAGGTGAGAATTCAAACTTAGTTGGTTAATCTAATTTATTCTACAAGAAGGAATTTTGATGGTGAGATGAGTAATATGTATATGCTTCAAATATAAGTTGACTTCAGGTTTTAAGAAAATTATAAATGTCAGGTTTATGCCAGCAATGAACAAAGACATAAATTGTGGAGTTTTCAAGAAAATTAAACAATCTAAGTTGCCTGTATGAGAAGCATATAGATATTGGATGACTTCGAGAGAAATAAAAAAAAAGCTGCCGTTCTGTGAAATATCTAATTATTATTTTTAGGTCACCTTTTGTGGATTTGAAAATACTTAAATATGTCTTGTTAATTTCCAGCTAGAAGAGTTCTTGAAGCTTACACTTCAGTCCAAGCAAGAATTAGATGGGCCAAAAGCTGAACACTATGTAAGTTTTTTTTTTTTCATTTTTTCTTTCAGCTGTTGGTTTTTCTATCTCTGCGTTATTCGGAGTTTTTATGCATTAAAAACGTTATGTATGCTATACTGGTAATTGACCTGTGTCACCACATATTGAGAGTGTCTATAGTCCATGTTTTTATGCTGTAGTACGATGATGGTATAAAATAGTAAGTATGTACTCTAGCTGTTGGCTCGTCGAGATTTGGTAACTGTGTTTAAGCATTGCCAAACTATTGCTTCCTTTACCTCTTTGCACCTATGCAGTATAGTAACTCTACTTAAGTGCCCGTTGTAAGGATGAAATGATGACCATAAGATAACGTAAAAAAGTAACAATATTAAAAAAAAAGAAAAGAAAAGTAATCTGGAATATTGAAAAAACATAAACATGCAAGAAATTGCAATTCAGGGGAAATAAAAATCAACCCAAAAAACTGGAAACCCCTTTAGCTGACAAAAAAAAAACTATGGTGTATTTTATTAAAATACAATACATCCAATCTTCAAAATTTCTGCAAATAGTTTTACTATAAGTGATTCAACTAACATGACCTTAAGTTAGGCACAGCATTAGACTACTTAAATAGATAACAGCGAGATGTCAGATACAACTCCTTCTCGAACTAGAAGATCAGTGGGGCACGAAATATTGAGTGTCTCTGTGTTTGTAAGCATCTAGTAGAATATGAGCATGAATGCCAGAGCCGAGAAAACTGTTGAGCTGTCATCATGTTGATAGCGGGGATAAGACCCCCGTCTTCAAAGATAGAAATAGAAAGATAGAAATAGAAACCCAAAAAACTGCAAACCCCTTTAACTGACAAAAAACTACAATACATCCAATCTTCAAAATGAGCCACGCAATGGCCTGTTTGCAAGACACGCTATGTTCTTCTTCAGAGTGAAAACAAGTTCTAGTCCAAGTTCAAGCCGCGGACTGACTCGGTGCAAAAAAAGCCAAGTTCTTTCTTGATCCCAAAAACCAGCTAAATCAAAAGCTACGGAATTTCAGTGATTCAGACATCAATTTTCTATATTTTGATTAATATGGACGGAAAAAGAAAAATAGATGCCAAAGAATTAGAAATAGTAAAGCTGAAACTGAAAGTCACAAGTATGTTTATTCTAAGGAAATTGTTGTTTCTTCCATAAAAATTTAATTAGTGCTCGTATTTGGATTTTTTTTATAAAAACAACTTATTGTTTCAAATACATGTCGTTTTCTTTGAATGACAAATGAAACTTACGGTCTTGAAGGGGCTTGTCTTTTTAAGTTTGCCTTGATTATTCATTTTAATATCTTCTAGTTCTAGTTTTTCTAGCTCTCTAGTTTTACTTTCTTCTAGTTTAATATCTTGTCAAACGAAAAAAGAAGGTCGTCCCTGAATGGGCTCAGAAGAGGCTATAGGGAAGGATTTATAGGTAATTAGAAATTCATAGGAGGGGGTAAAGAGTGAAGCTTCGAGTAGATTGGGGCTGTGGAGGAGCGTGTGTAGCTGTGTTAGATTCAGGCAGCTTGGCAGTAAGTTGTTAGTTCAATAGTAGTATTATTCGTTCATAGTGATTTCTGTTCTTTTTTTGTTGGAATTAAATAAAAGAAAGTTTTTTTTCAACTGAAAGTAAGGAGCAACATTAAAGCTTACAACAAACAAAATTGTTCCGTATACGAGGAGCGTTGTGCTTCCCAAAATGCTTCCAAAGCTTCTTATTAGTGCTTCCAAAAGCTTCTTATTCCAATTCTTCTTATTCCTCTTTTAGGCTTCTCCCCTCCCCCTGCCTTCAAAACAACCTTCTACCCCTCCTTCGTAATTGCTGATTTGTATAGTTTATACATCAATAAATACAATTTCATGAAAAATGATAAGGATTAAGATTAATATCTATATTAATCATTTATTATGTATAGACTACGTGACTTTTTACGAAGGAATGCGCCACCATGCGGGATTATCTCCGCTGCAATTGGGAAGCTCAATATAGAATTTTTATGCCTTTAAATCGATTGGCTGTCTCATCATTTTCAATCAATTGTAACTTAGTCCTCTTTGGGGTATGATCGTAGTTGATGCCACAAAATGACAGAAAACGCCATCTTGGTCACTTAAAAAGGGCATTAGAACTTTTAATTTCTGTTTGAATGATCCCTTTCCAGATCTTCTAGAACCATTGCGCTAATGGAATCAGCCTGGGGGTAAAACAATAAATGAACTTGCAATCCGTGGTCTTTCTTCTGGGAAAAGAAACAAATTCCACTTTTTTGTAGATAGGAGCTTAAAATATCTAGTGCAGTGTTCTCTCCGCCATATTGATTTGATTAAAAATGAAGGTAGACAGAAGTCTTGGTATTCAAAGAAAGCTAAAAACCTATTTTTTTCCCTGGCCAATTATGATAATCCTCTTTTCACAATTTATTTCAATCGAATGTTTCTTGTTGCTCAGTTATATGTCTACTTTTCCTTCTTTTCCTAAACCGCTTTCTAACGCTTATAACAAAACCATAAATCTAATCCGGACACGAGCCATTCAGTATTTAAGCTGTTACTGGATGATGAAAAGATTATATTCTTCACTCTGTGATTTTTCCCAGGTCCCTTATATTTACTTCATCATTTGTATCTGAACGGTCGAACTATCAGCTCGCTAGATCTCAGAATATTCAAGTTCTGCATGATCTGACAGTGACGTCTGATTTCAATCCCTTAGTTACCTTTGCCTTTCATGTTTTATGTTAAACCCTTCCTGATTTGGCTCGAGAATGCCACTCGTTTTAGCACATTTTGGAAGGGATCAATCCCTTCGTATGTGGAATAATTTCTGTTTGTTTTTGAGTTTTAATGTTGCTCCTTACTTTCAGTTGATAAAAATTGTTTTTTTTATTTAATTTCCCATCAGTATCCAAAGTTATTTTGATTTCTCTTTAAAGTTAATTTTCGAAGCTAAAGTCCTTAACTTAAAAACAATATGGGGAATTCGCAGAATTAAGATTTCAAAATCGAAAAAAGTCACAGAAACAATTTTATTTCTGGAAATCAATGTTAGCTCAAGTTTTAAATAAGATCAAGGTCTAGTTACCTGCGTCCGAAAAAAAATTACTTTGTCTAGACATTAAAATTATCTATCTAGGATATCTGAGAAATTTCATGCGTCATGACAAATTTGGAAATTGTTGCTCAGTGAACGAGGTAATTTCTTATGCAAGAAAGTTCATGTCATCTTGCGTGCATTTCCCAGTGCTACTCGAAAAAATACAAGATGCATCAAATCAAAAGTCTGAAAACAATTCAAGAACCGGACTTTGGGATCCGCGATTTACTTTTTCTTAATGTATTTCCAGGAGATTTTTAAACAGATTTGGATTTTTGTCCTCTGCCTCTTAGAGAGATTATTTAACTTTCTGCTGGAGTGTTTCATTAAAAATTATTCGGAAAAATTCTCTGTCCTAGCTAGGATAGTTTTGTTTTGAAATCATATACAACATGAAGAAGAAAGCTCAAGCTTTTTTTGGAAGCTTGCTGGAAATATTACAAAATTCATCAACTGAAAACTTTTCTTCCTGGTTTCACGATTCTCAAATAATACTATAGGACGCCGGGACAAAATTTCGAGTTTGCATCTTCTTTCCACTTCAGAGCTACAGACCGCCGATCGCGAGGGAAAAACTTCTGTGAAAGCTGTAGTGTTAATCCCCAATAAAAAACATATGCTCAACAGTTTTTTTTCTCTTTTTTGTTATAAAAAAAAAAAATACTGATTAAACCTCTGTCGATATTTTCTATATTTGCAGCTTATTGCTGAAGTCTTTTTTTGTTAATATTTTCTTGCTGTTTTTAAATCCATGCCTTTCAAATATTTGAAAAATCAATTGGCCCGAACGGCACTTACTATCTAAGTAGTATATTTAGTTGTCAGTATAAAGCGCAAATTGAGGGGCTTCAGGACGGCGGGGTTTGTGTATGTTTCTGTTTATAACATTTTTTTTTTGGGGGGGGGGGATTTCTGTTGTTATTACGTTTGAGGTCATTGTATATTGTAATTTCTGTTCTTTTTAAGTTTGGCATCAAATGTAAGCTACTGCTTAAATGCTGTGTCTAACTGAAGTTCATGCTAGTTGAATCACTTATAGTGAAAAATTTGCAGAACTTTTCAGACGGTCAAGTAATACCGTCCTAGCGCACTGGGAATTCATAAAACAGTGCGCTAATGCTCTAGAGTAATATAAAATAGTCATTTACCACGAAAATAAGTTAACCATAGAGCGTAAATTGTAATGGGGTTAGTTCCTTCTAACCCCATTACAATGGGGTTACATTACTAACCCCATCGTTAGTTCCCTTCAATCCTCTTTGTCTACCAATAGACTCAATTTTACCCCAGATTTTGTTTTTTCTCTCCAACCGTTACAAACATAAACCATTTTTATGGTTATATTTTGATTATGACTATCGTTTCGTTTTTGTGCTGTATACCATGTTATCCATACATTACACGCTGTCGACCTTTCAATTAGGTTTAATCTACTTTTGTTGTAGTTTTCCTAGTTCATTTTTCTTTAGGTCTGTTCATTGGAAAGTGCGGTTTGCCCCCTCCAGGATCAGGGGCGTATCTAGAGTAAAATCTTGGATGAAAAGGGCAATCTGACAAGGGCGCCATATAAAAAAATCTTGGGAGGCCCAATTTGGCAAGGGGGCCAATAATTGACCAAACTGACAAATTTATTTAAAAAAAAAGAGTGAAAAGTAGAAAAATCAAAAAATATAGGGGGCGCCAGAAAATTATGTGGGCCCCAAGGGGTCCCCTCGACCCCCCCTCCCCCCGGACCGCTAGTTTCAGGTTTTTTTTAAAGATTTACATCAATGAAATTGACTACCAAAAATTACCAAGAGCTGTCGTGGTAACGAGCGATAAGAACCTCATTTTTTTTCAATTTCGTTTAATTTTTTTGTAGGTTTCATCTGATTTCAAAGGCCATAAAAATTAACGAAGAAGAACGTTCTTTCTACCTTAAAGATATCTGCTAAACTTTTTATGAATGTACCTAATGAGATGAAGATATACAAAGCTTTTAATGAAGGTACTTAATTTTTTGTTACAAGCCTAAGTAAATCGGTAGAGGTAATTCAATAGATACTATGGAATATTTTATGCCCAGCTAGAAATTGTATTCCTTTCTCTCTGTGATAAGGATGCTATTTTTGATTGATCCTGCAAGTCATATTCCAGAATGTGTTGTTTTTGGCAAGAAGCTTTGTTTATTAAAACTCAAACAGTGGCGTCAGTTTCAAAAAAAATGTAGGGGGAGATATGTGCTACTTAAAATTCAGGAGAGTGGGAAATTTTGCTGTATTTTTTTTCTTTTTCTCTACAAAGTTACCGAAAAAAAAGCCATGCTTCAATGGAGATTTGAAATAAAGGTTTTTTTCAAAAATTTAGGGGGGGGGGGATTATAGGGGAGCAACTGCTCTTTTTCCAATTAGCGCCACTGACCCCAAAGTACATTTAAAGGAATGTTTTTTTTTTTTCAAAATTGTTCCCTATCGTTGCTTACATGTATTTTTGCTGGGAGATGCACCCTTTAATAACAAATTCAGTTTACTGTATAATTTAAAGGGCTTCAAATGCCTTCCATTTTAAACCACCAATTATTGTTAAAGTTTGAAATAAAAAGTCATTGATATGTTTTTTTGTTGTATTTTTTTTTTGTCGTTCCTCCCTGTAAAATTTATGTTTGGTACCACATAGTGCCTTTTTTTAAATCATTCCATGATAAATTCAAAATTATTCCAAATAATATAAGATTCATTAATTTTTATTAACTCATTAAGTGCTACCCATCAGAAAGATATCAGGCATGTTAAACTCTTTGTCACAACTCTTGATTTTTTTGAAGTAATAAAAAGCTTTACGCGTAAAGACCGAAGTGTTAAGGAGGGGGCAGCCCCTTCATATACGGAATAATTTCCTGTTTGTTATAATTTTTAACGTTTTGCTCCTCAGTTTCAGTTGAATTTATTTATATTATTATTAATTTAATCGTTGAAAACAGAGAAGTAACCAAAACCCTTAGTCAACCAGGAACTAAACTTATTTACAAATTTTTATTGACATATATGATCTTATTTTATAATTTCTCTTGGGGGATACCACGAATATTTTGCCTCTATTCTTTGTAGAATTATTTACCAGAGCCAAGAATGTTCTTGTGAGTTTTAGTCCAAACCGCCCATATCCCACACAAAACTTACAAAATAGTGTTTATATTACTCTATAGTTGCTTTGTAGTATAGAAAATAACTGTATACTTGTCATATATAGGATTAAGTTTGTTCCTTCTAGAACCCCTCCATTGCACCATCATCCCCTGGGAATTATATTTTTGAATGCAAAATAAAGTTTTTTGTTTTGGTAAAATGACGTGTACCTGCCATTCTTGCATTAGATTGCTTTTATATTTCTTTTTTCTTTTACTTATTAAAATAATTAGTAAGAGATAAAAGACTTTTATCCCTTGCTAAATAGTGTGTGTCGTTTAAATAGTTGTATTAATAAATGAAAATAACTGTTATTTATTAAAATTGTTTTAATTTTGCTCAAAAATCGGAAACGCGATAAAATTTGCGAAAATATTTTGTAACCGGTAGGTGTATAATTAAATGAGACAGACGTATCCAGTTTCAATGCAAAGCAAAGTAACTGAAGCATGAAGCATCAGTTTACAAAATCCGGATGGTGAGTTCTTATTTTTGCCCAATGTTTGGACATGATGAGGATTATTTAATACATTATTTAAAGAGTTTTAAAAAGGATTCAGGAGGAATATTTTGGGGGGGGGGGGGGTTTAAGAGGGGAGAATGGTTGGATAATATTGTTAGAATATAGGGTGACAGGCTGTTAGCTGTTTCTGCTGACTGGATGGTCATTTTTTAACGAAGCAGATTGTTTTTTGGTACTTGTCTGTTAAACAGAACATCCTCAAGGATTGTACTGTCTAGATTTGACAAAACCGGTTTTTGAGTCGGTTATGATTTGCTTATTTTGAGTGAGATAACTACGATGTAGCTATATTTTAATTAAATACTTAATATTTAGAGGTGTTTAGGGTTAAGTTGGTGGTTAGGTCAGGTATAATTCTGCTTTCCATAATTCTTTGTCATTGTTTCCATAATTTTGTTTCTGAAGTATTATATTATCATCATGTTTTGGTATATTTTCATCAAGATTAATCTAATTTCACTTCTTGAGGATGTTCTGTTAAAACAGACAAGTGCCACAAATTGTGTATCCAAATTAATTTCGAAATTGAACGTCAATAATGTTAATTTCCAAAGAGACGGCGTGTCAAATAATGTTTCTGTGGAGTTAAAAATTGTACAGTATACGCATATGGTGTTAAACAGGTAATAATTAAAAAGAAACTTTTCCCCAAAAAATAGAAGTTTATTGCTTTGACATATATGAACTTCAGTCGATAAAAATGCTATAAGAAAAGATTTCTGGCTTTCGTTTTCTCCCTTTTCTCTCAGGTTTTCCTTCGGTAACCCTGCTGTAAAGAACATGCAGTATAAACGGCCTTTAGTATGCAAACAATTACTCATAATAGTTAGTCTCTGGTTTGCCTCTTTCGAAGAGAAATACTAAAGAGAAAAATATGTACAAATGCTGTTTCTACAACATGTTACCATCCATGGCACAGAATGCACTATTTGTGGTTCATTTTAAGAGTTGAATTATCTTTTTTCTTTTGGTAATTTTTTAATAAAATGTAATACTGTTTTGGTGTGTTGAATTTCTTGCTGGCTGTGTTGTAAACCACAGTTTATTCAAAGGCACCAATTTGGGGGTGGGGGTCCTGCCCCCCCTAGACTTTGAAAATTACCTTCTTATTTAAATTTCACAGCTATTTTTCTATTTTAGTTGTGTTGCTATATTTAACCAGCGAGACTGGCTAACTGGTCGTTTTTATTTGTCGATCTATGCTTCGTTTTTTTTCACAGCTATTGAGTAGCAACACGGTTACTTTTCGATGACCTTGTTTTTTGAAATGTCCCTGTCTGCCCCACTACTTGTATCACCCTAATTCCACCATTAGGACGAACAATCTTGCTTTGAAATGTCTAAGAGCACGTCTTGCATTCGCGCGTCTACGCTATTTTATTACCCAATCCTCGATCGGAAATGTGATTTCTGCATCATAGTATTGCCAGGTGGTGCCATTTGCGCCATTTTGGGTGCTTTTTTTGAGTGATAATCGAGCATTGAGCTTTCGAATTGGCGCATCGCGCCGATTTCGCGCATGTCCAAAAAAAATTGGCGCAAAGATAGGGCGCATTTTGCCTTCCCAATAACAATGATAAACGTCAAAAAATTTTTAAAGGCTAGTGTTTACTGACAACTTCTACTGACAGATTCAGGAATCTGTCTATAAAGGACAGAAGTGGCATTTTTATGAACCCCATAGGGATTCTCATACTGCATTCCGGCTCCATGAACGACCTAAATTTTTAAATTATCCGCGTAGTGTTAAAAAAACCAAATGGCAAAAGTGGTCAAATTTTTGATAAAAAAAAAATACAGAAAAGATTGGGAAAAGCTGACCTTTGTCCGACATAGCTCAAGCAGGGAAAGTGCTGCAGCGGACTTTGACCTACAACCCGCTATGCTGGAATAAGATTTACCATTGACATGTATGACATCAAAAAACCATCCAATGACAATAGACAAATGAAGATAAAACTCTGGTGAGTGAAATTTTGGGCGATATAGAAGGGAGGGTTTGCTGTTTAACTTTGAAAATGGTCCTTGAATACTCAGTCGAAGATAAATACAATATATGATTTACAAAAATGTACAAAGTAATTCCTAAGTATTCATTAAAAGGAAATCACAAATAAATAACAATCGGAACTGTTGAAGAACCTTGCCAACATAATTTTGTCTCATATGTATGTCTTTGGCTTCTGTTTCATGACAAAATCTAAGAACATTGTCGTTAGCCTGCAATGTTTATACATAGTTGCATTAATAACGGCCGGTCTAAAGTCTTTAATCTTGGACTTGGTCCGTTCTTGTCGTTCTACATTTATATTTTGGATGAAAGTCTACGAATACATTTTTGTTTCCTCATAACTAAGTTATGAGGAATTTATTTCTTTTTGAATGATTAGAATGTGCCAAATGTCATAAAAGGACATTGCATAAAGAAGTAAAAGTTTGATGTTCACGTACCTAAATGACATTTTTTGGAGAGATTGACCTCAAGGATCATGCCTTCTCTTTAGTTATAGCTTAGAAAATCCGATCTTTAGTTATCTAATATGAAGATGCGCCTTTAACTTCCACGTTTCTGTATAACTTATCTATATTGCATACTAGTATATGACTCGCATTCCTATTTCTTTTTTTGTTCTTTATCACAATTTCTATTGGTTGTAGGGATATTTCAGCATATTTACAGGAAAGTAGTGTAAAATACCACCTTAATATTGGCATTAATTTTTTTTTTCTGTGTTAGATCTTCTTTAATTCTCTTTTTTATTTAATCCCTCTGACATATCCGAAACCTGGGAAAATATCTTTTCTTGTCAAGCAGTAAGCACTAAGAAACATAAACTTTCGACAGCAAAGCCCGCTATAAATCAGTCAAATTCTTCCTGTTTAGGATTCGGAATATGGTGCCGAAATTCTGTCATAAGACTTCTACTAGACTTAATCCTACCATTTGAGGTCTAGTATTCTGAAAAGCAAATTCATACTATCTGGTAACACGTTTATAGAATATCCAGTAAAGTTTTATCGCAGATCATTTCTGGTGCTCACATGTCTCGGTGTGAACAAAAAGCTCCTCGCCACTTATTCTTTGCATTAGCGGGTTCGTGTGTTTTTGTGTCAATCAATGAGAAATGTTAACAATGAGTGCATTAATTCCGTAATTGTCGAAAGCAGAATAAATCAAACATTTGGTGATGCGCTTAGTGTTAGCTCATAGTTGTGGTGTGTCTTTGTTCGCGGATAAGTGTCCCATCTCACAGTATGACCTTAATTTATTATACAAATTATGACTTAATCTATGATTTTACATAACAGTGTGGACTCAACTGATCGCCTATGTGGGATTTTATATACTACACACAAAAGTTGGGCGTGGCGGGTGTTTTGTACCGACAGTGTTGGTGATAATGAAGGATTTTTACTTTCTTCTAAATAACTTGGTTGAGTAGGTTGGTGAACAAAAAATAGCTCAGTGTGGTTCTCAGGGCCGTGAGTGGTGCGGTGGCTCGGCTGTGGTGTTAGGTGGGTGGGGACGGGGCGCCAGACAATAGGTTTGAGGGTGAAGTCGCGCCGTGACGAGGAAACTTACCCAGTACGGGGAGCAATGGTTTACGATTAAGGTGGTAAACTTGCGTTAAGTTTAGGGATTAAAATTAACCGCTACTTTAGAACTGGCATCCTTAGGGGGCACGCCCCAACCATCGCCGGCCCCTTGCAGCCCACCTCTGGACATCCCCGGGGCGGCCACACTGGACGTGGTTGTGTGCGGTCATATTTTTTTTTCACGTCGTGATGTTGTTTATTTTGCTGGCATCGCGATGCTCGTTTGTTTTTCTTAGACTAGAAACTACTGTTCGGTTTTCATCATAGATGTTTTTCGTATGACAAATGGTGCGAGACCTTTACGCTGTGGAACGTTATGTAAACACGTAAGACCTCTTGTTTTGGTATTGAACACAAAGTCTTTTGGGCTCCTTTGTGAATTTATGGATTTGGTCGATCTTATCATGTGTGTCCTGATTGGGAGACCGAATCGTTGTTCAGGTGACTTGTGGGTGTTCTAAGTTCATTGTGGGTTTGCTCGTGGTAAAAAGTTGGCCGTATAATAGGCCCTACTCCGAGAAAATAAGCAACAGACGTCCTGTTAAGGAGAGTGTTGTAGTAAGAATTCTTAGGTGAACTTTCAGGAAAATTTTATTTCTACTGTGATCTTAGAGGTTTAATAATATGGTCCTCTTTACTTTTCTTCTAAAAAATATAACTTTCTTTTTCGTGTACAAAGATTTTCGTAGTGTAATTCATATATACTATGGGTGGCGAAGCATATATATAAGTATAAGGTAGTACATTATTAAGTATGGTATAATATTACCTACAATCTGTGATATAGGGTATATACTAGGGCTGCTACGTTGGTGTAGATATGAGGGTTGTATACATAGGTCATAGTAAAGTAGATTAGCTTGTATATAATTGCAGCTGTTGTCGTGTTTGATAATATAGTATAGTTATAGTCTATGATATCACGTTACCTATAGTCCCGACTTGTATATATTATGTATACGTATAGTATAGCTATTATTATACTCATCGATAACTGTAAGTTCTCGGGTTTTACCATCCGCCTACGGTTCAGTGCATGTTTTAGTAGGCGGTAGTGGTATAGGGTGTATCGAGGTGTATGTATATATAATATATATATCATGCTAACGTGATCCTATACATACGACGGATACGTTAGTTATAGATGATACGTCTCGCGGATGACTATATTATATATATTAATATCCGGTATATTATATGTCGATATATAGTATCTATTAGTGTATTACTACGGATTGTATATTATCATATAGTCGTCGTATAGCTTGATACTATCTATCGATACTACGCTATCTAATACTCTAGTTTCGTGGGATCATACTTCGTTTACTCATATATTTAATCTACTCTAGTAATATAACTCGTTATATTAGATCATATAAGTGTATACGTCTTATAGTCTGGGCTGTACTCCAACAGTCTCCGTGCCTCATGTTCAGCTGCCAGTCAGCGCGTTTCCAAGTTACCGCCGGAACGATTTGGGGGGAGGCGTATTTGGCGCCGAAACTTTCTCCAAATATTCCGCTTTGAGACCACTCGAGCACTTCGGGGAAACCTACGTGTAATCCTAATAAAACAGTCTGGAAGCTAATTTTATATATCATAGGATATTATTAGCTAATGCGATATATATAGATATTATAGTAAGATCATATGTATCACTTAGTAGAGTGTTAATATTAATATAATATATATAGCATATATATATTAATTATATATATAGCTATATAAAATATATATATATTATACTAATGCATATCTATACTATCATATATATACTATATCTATAGATATATATATCATATTATATATCATAATATATATATTATATATTACATATATATGATATATATATATTATATAGTATATAAGATCATTATATATATTATCTATATCTTTATCTTATGAGTTAGTTATCTATATATAATAATAGTATATATATATATTATAATCTATATACATTATATATATATATAGGTATAGGTATATATATTATATATGCATATCATATAATATATTTATCTTTATATTTAGTACCGCTGCGTTATAAAGTAATTTAAAATATTATTTCTTCAAATTAGTGTTCCATACTTTGACAGCCAAGTTTTCGCGTCCAAGACGAAATCTGACTTGTCCTACCCTTGAAAAGAGCTGATGCACTCGGCTAGTTTATATCTGCAAAAACTTTTCTGGGAGCACTCTCGACCTCGGTCCGGGTTTTTATAATTGGTGATATAGGGATGAATCATACTGCTAATTCTCTAACTGTGCTGGGTACATGGTTTTTCTGAATTTCTTTTTTTTTTTTTTTATCCTGCAATATCTAATTTGCTACCCTGCAATTGTCCGACCTTCATTACAAAAATACTGTAAGGAAAATGCGCCGCATTTTGCGCTTTGCCCTTGGTGCACTATCTAAAGTCCAGCAGGTCACCTGGCATCACACTGTTACTGAACAGTGTTCCTAGTCAAAACGAATCTTCAGCTGGTCAGCGCGAGTGATGCCAAACGTGTCTAATTTACCATTTTGGTAGCATTTCCCACCTCTACGGGTACAATTTAGTCCAATCCCATAAGCTAATGGTACCTTTTGACTAAAATTTATGGTACAATGCTGGTACAATTCAGTATTGTTTCTGTACCTATGTCTGGTATTCTTTGACCTACAAAAATATTTTATATTCACCCTGTAACTGTTCCGCATTAAGTCACAAGCTAACGGGACAGACAAGCAGGACCTCACCTGGGTGGAGCCGGCAAAGCATAAGCATATATTACCATACTACCGCTAACCGAGGTACCAACGTTAATAACCACTCCCCCCCTTGTCCTCGATACCCAAAATAACACTTTAAAATGTACTTTTTAGTACTCCGCAATTCAAAACTCACGCTACTACATTGTATTTTCTTTAACAGCTCGTGTTCTTGACATCATTCCCGTAGAAATTGTTTTTCGTCGGTGCGTCTACAGTTATGGCATATATAAAAGAAGAAGGTATAACGAAGGAGCTCACCTATATTTTTATATATATACATAATATTATTGTGGGTGCAAGGGAAACCAGTCAGCAAAAAGAAAAAACCGCCATATGGTTTTAACCTGCTAACGACAGACCGCTGATAGAGCATAAATTTAGCTGCAAAGCGTCGTTTTCTATTGCGTGTTTATGAATATCCAAACTGGGTTGTGTATTTTTGCGCGGTGGTTTAAGTTAGTGGGGGCGGGGGTATACTTAAGGCTAGGTTTAGGTTACGTTTTTTAATATAAGCATACAGCTTTTAAAAGATTAAAATTTTATTTATACGCCCCCCCCCCCCCCCCCCCCCCTCCCTAAATATGCATAAAGTATACTAGCCCTCAAATGTGTTTATAGACTATTTATATTCATCTATTTTATTCATTAGCATTCAACCTAACTTTGACTTCCTTTCCATGATTAGAATCCTACCTCTAAACTTGACTTCTTTTACCAGTATATATAAATTCTACCATCCTAATGCATAAGTACTATGATATCTATATATATATATATACTATATCATATATACTTATTCTTATGATCCCATATATATATCTATATATATATATTATATATATAACATATATAATTATATATATATATATATATATTATACATATATGTTATATATATACATCATATATATACTATATATATATATATATATATATATATATACATAATCTATATACTATATATATATATATATATGACTACTAGATTATATATATATATATATACTATATACTCTATATATACAATATATACATACTATGATATATGAGATATATATCTATCTATATATATATATATATATATAATACTATATATATATCTATATTATCATATATATATATATATATATATATATATATATATCATATATATACTAATACGTCTATATATATATAGTATATTATATATATATATATATACTATACACATATTATATATATACTATATATATATATATCTCTATATATATATTATATATCTATATTCACTATATATATATCCATATATAGCATATACATATATATATATCTATACGATCATAGGTATAGCCTATACATCTATATATATACCTTACTCTATCATATACTCTATATCTCATCTATAATATATCTATATACTTAAATAAAGAATATATTTAATATAACGAGGATAGTATAACTACACTATTCAACGTCGCCGCCGCTTAGGCTATCTCTGACGGCGGAATCACTATGTTCTTTATCGTGTGCATCGTGCATGCGTATGCCTCTATGCTAGTATGCTTCTCCCTATCTACTGTCAGAACTAGAACACATATCCATGATATGCTCTCTCCGCTATATTTATTAGACCATATATATGCGGTCTATATATACGATAGTTTTACTATTATACTATATACCTTTATAATTATCTATATTAAAAAATAAAGCTAATGCTATATCTATATTATATATATATTAACGAGGGCTCATTTCAGAAACTAGGGAACAATTTTCCGTCAAACGCGACGTTTAGGCACGCGGGCGGAATACGTGTTTCTTAATACAAAATTAATTTGCTGTTAGCAAAAAAACTAAATTTTTTGACTTTACTCGAGCGAAGTGCAACAATCAACTCTGGTCGGTACTGCCAAACACTGTGCACAAGCTTAGAAAAAGCAGTGCAAAACAAGCGCCGAGGAAAGCTATCGTCAAAACATTTCTAGTTTTTTCATGACAATAGCCCGACCTCACACGGGCGAATCGAACTTGCAGTAACTTATATTGACTCATTCAAATGTGAGATTTTCCCACATTCCACCTACAGTACCACGACCTAGCAGCACCGAGTGATTTTCTCTTGTTCCCGAAGATGAAGAACTGGCTAAGCGACACAGCGTTTTGTTGACGACGACGAGCGCTCCGGGCGTCGCGTCACTGAGTGGCTGAGGGACTCGCAGGCGGGCGATTTCTATGACGCAGGATAGGATGTTCGCACAAGTCTTGTTCAACCGCTTGTACGATAAGTTGCCTTAATTTGTTTGGGTGACTATGTAGAAAAGTAGCATTTTAGTCACTCTTTCAGATGTATATAATAAAATATTTTTCCTGGTACCTAGTTTTTGTTTTTTATTACAAAACGTTCCCTAGTTTTCTGAATAAACCCTCGTATTTATATAGGGCCTCTATTAATATATATATGTGTGTGTGTGTGTTTTTACATATAAGCCTAAAATTGGGGCTATTGCTAAGAAAACTAGGCGTGTTAAAATGATTCACTTTTACTTGTTTAAAACCACAACTTAAAACGAACAGAAATTATTTGCGTTTTATAAAGGGGGGTTGCCCCTCCTCTCATCACCCTGGCCCCTCTTTACGCTTCAAGTTTTTTAGTACTCTTAAAAAAGCGTCTTAGGCCTATTGTTCTAGTTAAACGGCCTTGTCTTTGTCTTTCGTGGAGTCATTCTTAAAGAATTAGGAGCAAAATTCAAACTCTAGTGTAAAGAAGCGACGGTGTTGAGGAGGGGGAACCCCCTTATATACGTAATAATTTGTCTTTTTTAAGTCTTTGATGTTGCTCCTTACTTTCAGTTGAAAAAGACTTATTTTGTTTCTGATCGATTTTAAATAATGCCATGAAATCTGGCCCCATCTCCATGGCAAGAAAACACCCTCCCACGGGAATATCCTCTAGAAAATTCGATCCCGGTGAAAATTTACATACCCCGGGGGGGGGGGGGGGGGGACAATTACTCTTAACCACTCCGCGCGTAAATTGAGACGGCTAAAAAGAGAAAGCAAGACATAAAAAAAATGTCTAAGAATTCTGGTAAATTTCCCCCAGTGCATAATATCCCCTGAAAAATTTCACTCCCTGGAAAATATCCTCCCCATGGAAAACTTCCCAGCAGAAAATGTGTCCCCCCACCACCCAATAATGTATGCATACATCTCAAACCTAACAAACACTATTCCCAAACAATGGGCAAATTTTATAACCTAAAGACCTATCCCCTGGGGGATTTTAGGGGGGGGGGGGGGCATGTTATACCCGAACGTAAATTTATTGGGCCTTTTAACTATGATAACAAAATGCCTATCTCAAAATTTTGATCGGACGATTTTGGGAAAAAAGGTGCGTGGGAGGGGCCGATAGCGTGCCCTCCAATTTTTTGGTCACTTAAAAAAGGGCACTAGAAGTTTTAATTTTCGTCTGAATGATATTGAAGCCCTTCTCGATATTCTAGGATCACTGTGGTCGCGATACGATCGCCCCTGGGAAAAAAATAATAATAAAACACGTATCTGTGATCTTGTTCTTCTTTGGCATCAAAAAAATGCAAAATTCCACATCTTCGCAGATAAAAGCTTGAAACCTCAACAATAGGGTTCTCTGATGGTGCGACATTCATTAAGATCACTTGACTTTTAGGGGGTCTGGTTCTTGCGCCCGTTTTTTTTTCAAAAATCAGGAAAATTTTTTCTGGCCTCGTACCTTGATGGGTAAAAACTGGAGAGACTAAACTTAATGGAATGGCTATATATTTGAAATCAGAATATAAAAGGCAATTCTTTCGATAGATATGATATAGTATATCCGCTATATCCGGTACGATAAATACCTGCTCACTGATATATATAGTTATATATATATATATATATTACTATATCATATATATATTATATATAGATATATATATAAGTATATATGAAGATATATACGTGGTATAATATATAGTATATGATATATACTAGATTATATATTATTATCATATATATATATATAATATTTGTATAAATTCGCTCCTTAATTACAGTTCGTTACCACAAACAATGTTTGCTAATGTAATTAAAAAACACAAACTGTTTGATAATGTAATTAAAAAAAAACAAATCTCATAAAAAAAACAATTTTATCTCATGACCATGAAAATGCGAAGACTCACGAGTTCTTCTTTGGTACTTATATTTGTGAAATTTCTGAATTTTTGAAGACCAGCATTGATGACAAACAAAAAGACAGTGTGAAATGTTTTTATTGAAGCCTGTTGGCTAAATCATTAAAAAAAAACTCATGTTTAAAAAAAACAGAGAATAAAATGCATGGTTTTTAAAAGATAAACTCTTTTCAAGAGGAATCAGAAAATTTTCAAAATTTAACATCAAAATGTCTCCAGGAATATGGAAATAAGTCCAGGAGAATTTTTCCTCTCCCCATTTAATTCCGTGATCTCCCATTGCCTTTCCTGTGTGCTCCTTAAAACAAAGTCCATCAAAAATAATCCATATAAAGGCAGGTACAGAACACAACCCTGCTTAACTCCCTACTCCTGATTTAATACAAAACCAGTTGCTAACCTCATTTCCTACCTTAACCGCAGCAGTGCATAGTGTTATTCTCGCACATAGCACTAATCACTTTAAAAAATGTATTTGTCCTGGTATACCATACAAGGATAAAACTTTTAATAAAGCTCTTCTATCAACAGAATCAAACGCTTGCTCATAATCTATAAAAACTGAGGACCAAAGTTGTTTGAAAAATCAGTTAATCTTTTTTCTGATGTATAGCTTTTGTAGTAGTAAAGATGGAGTTGGAAACCTCAGATAACTCAAAGTTTATAAAGCCAGTTCCGGTTTTAAAAAATAAAAGATGATTTAAGGTGATTTAAAAATAGAGTGAAAGACATGGTCTCTATTGTACCATTTCTGGGGATATATCAAACTCGACCTTACAAGGTGAGTGGAGTATCTTCAACAGGTATTTTTGGAGAAAATATTGTGTTTCAACATTCAAATCTCCAGTACGTGTTAGACATGACCATAACCCTCAAGTCATTTCCTTAATCAGTCTCCAATTTAAAAAGAATTTTTTTTCCCTGGGGTTCCTGTATTGTTTTAGGGCGGTAGCTTATATTAGGGAGGGCTACAAGAACGATCCTAACCCTCTATCGAGATCTTCATAAAAGGGCAAAAGGGGGATGTTCTTTTGTATGCAAACTATTAAATGAAAAAATCAGGTCTCAGCAACTGCTTTTCGGCAATATACTGTAATGAATACAAGGTGGTTCAAAATGCAATTTTTTTTAGCCCCTTCTTTTTTAGCCCCTGATTGTATTAAAATCGTCATTTGGGATCAATTTTCAAGTGTTGCTATAAATGGTCCGTAAATGGCCGAACCGACTTTTGGTTGGCCTGTAGTAAAATGTGTTCTAGCTAGATTTATATATGTTACCCCAAACAATTTCTTCAAGTACTGTCAGGAGTAATGTACTGTATTAGAAGAGAAAGAAAAAACAAAGAAATGGAGAGAGAAAAGTGAAAGAAAATGTCTTATGCAAAATTTTCATAGTATAGTACTTTACGTCACCGACGATCCGCGTGTTTCGCGAAGCGTAACACGCGGAAAAAAAAAAATTTTGGATATGGTACATTTTTTTTGTTTTTGGTACATTTTTCATGTCATTTTTGTGGTACATTTTGTTTTGAGGTATTGTGTACACTGCTGGTGTCAGTTATTTCTTTATTTTTTTGTGAAGAATTTAAGAATGTCGTAATAAAAACTATGAGTAGTAAAAAAAGTGACAACAAACTTTGGATTTTTTTGCGGTGAAAATGCAGAAGAAAAATGAAGAAACTGGCAGTAGTTTGTCCAGCGCTCCAAGTGTCGGGCTATTGGAGATAAATTCCCCCATTTGTACATTCTGTTCGGAAACAAGCGCGAACTATAAATGGCTTTCAGGTCAACATGAAAGTTCGGCCTGCATCCCTGAATCCCTTGCGAGTTCCATTACAAAACCATGGAGTAGATTTGATGCTGTGTTATTGCCCAATGTTATGACGGTGCATCCGTTATGAGTTGGGAATTAAACGGAGTTCAAGCAAAGTTTAGGAAAAAGGTGCCTTGTGCAATTTATGTACACTGTCCCACGCCCACAGATTAAAACCTTGTTTTGACTACTGCCTCGACTAAAAAAATAAGCGAAAATTTTGGAATTTTTCTCTGTGGTGCAAAGAATTTACGCATTTCTAGTCATTGCAGCAAAACTCTCGACACGAGCTAGTTGTAGAATCCCAGGTATTAGCGGGCCAAAAAGTCTTAGAGCTTTTAGAGCACCGTCCAGACTCGCTGGTTTTACACAGTCCGCTATGTTCTCGAAGTGAAGGTGAGGCCAGATTTGATTTGTGTTGTTGCTGTGCTTGCTGCAGGTCTCTGATAGTTCCAACGGCGAGGTAGCGTGTGAGCAAAAGGACTACCGGACAAATTCAACTCTTCCTCTTTTGTCTCAACTTTGCAGCAAATGGAAAAAATATTAGTCAGTTGTAAATTTTTTATCAGAGCATTTTCGATCCGAAAAGTTTGTTCGATTGTATAAGGCACTTGCACGAACTGATTTCTGGAGACATATGAGGCACTCCAAAAGCTGTGAAATGATAACGAATGGAACAAACTTAACGCCCAAAACCGTATCCGAATCTCTCTCGCTTTACACGATATTCAGAATTGGAAATTTCATTCCACATATCTAACAACCAGTGCCCCGAAGCAAGAGAAGTCAAGCCCATTTTCCATTCGTCCTCAAAGACTTTCTTTTCAAACTCAACAACCGGTAAACGCAATACCATTCAGCCAGTTTCAATCAGACTCCGTTTATAAAAGTCTGACTACTTTGAGGTAAGGGTAAATAGACCGTTTCACCGAGCGAGATGGACCAACGTTTCGTGCAAAATATGCCTCTGCTCTGCTCGACGCTCTATCTGCCTTCGACCACTAAGTTCGGGATTTTCTCGAACTTTCGAAAGTGAAAAGGGTTTTATGTGTCATTATTCAAGGGATTCTCTAAGTCGATGACCACACCATGGAATCCCAGCTTTCTCTTGCAAAAGCTGCATCTGTCAAAAAGTGATATTTCAAAAATGGATCTCCTTAGAGCTATCGAAATCTTATCCGACCTCCCAGTTTCCTGTTCTGCAGTGCTAAAACTGACGAAGCTAGATGCTACTTTGCCTCTGACCACTACCTGCAATGAAAGATTCTTCTCAACATTAGGGTTTGTGAAGGACTATCTGCGACTAGATGATGGGACACGACAGACTCAGTGATCTCATGCTCTGATAATGGCCGCGGAAAAGAGAAGGTAAAGAAAATGCATTTGGATAGATTAGTCGACGATTTTGCCAAGCCAGTGAAGTAGCCGCTACCCCCCTCTTTTATGTAAGTTACTCTTTCTTTTTTTTTGGTATCTTCATTAAAAAAAATCCTTGCCCCCTCCCCCTACATTTTTCGTGAATTGGCGCCACTGAGTTTATTCAGTAGAACGTATGCTCTTAAATGTGCTTTGTACTTAAATTATCTGCTTTTAATGCTCCTTTACTAATAATATCTACAGAATTTTGATTTCATTGCTGAACGAGCGAATTTTTTTTTTTTCAAAAAACAAGCGAATTTGAGGGCTACTTTCATTTGTGGAACGAGCGAATTTTTTTGTGTCGATTAGATTCTCCTATATCAGTATTTTCTGCAGATTTTCGCTTTAAAAGGTCTATATGTTTTTTTTTTTTTTTTGGGGTTTCTGTTTTTTTTATGTTTTAGAGGATTATAACTTTTAAAGATAGAAGGTTGTGGTATTAGGCACTATATCAGTAGAGTTCACTCAAAATGCATAGGAGCACTACAACTTGCATGGGTTTTCGAACCGATAAAGCTATATACAAAAACAGAACGGAATAAACTGATACAATTAAAGAGAAAAACTTCTTTGGGCCTTAAAGCCTTTATAAATTAAAATAAAATTAGCTCTATATTGGCCACTATGTATCTAGGGAGTTATTTAATTTAAGGATCCCCAGCAAGAAAGCTCATTGTGTGAGCATAAATAAAATCTCCCCGGATTTTCAAATCAAAATCAGCAATCACAAGCTTATGACTCCTTAAAAGAAAATGTCCCCCATTCCATCTGCGAAAATACTCCCTAATCAGACAAAGTCCCCGTCTATTTGGAAATTGAAAATTCCTCCGTTTTTTTAATAGATGGTTGGCACGTACCTGAATCCCGAATTAGTTGATTGTCTTTACAAGTAATTTTAACTACTCTTCATTAAAACTCTCACTTAATACTTCCATGCAAAATAAACTAGTCGAAGCACTTGTATCAGCAGTCCAACGCTCTCTCTCTGAATCTCTTCTGAACTAATCTTTTGATCCTAAGAAAAACATCATCCCTTTTTTTGAAGTGCTTTTGACAATTATTCCTTAATCACTTACTTACTGTTACTTGTTGCACGGGCCATGACGCGGACGCCTCACCCGGCATCTAGAAGATCACGCTATGATTGACTCCCATTTTGTCGCGATCTAGTGCCAGCTCTTCAGCGAACCGGAGTCAGTAGCTCTCCCACTTTCTGCCAAACTTTCGAAATCCGCCAATGGGGGTCAAGGTCTTTTTTTTATTCCCGTAATTTGGTATATATTTATTTTTATTTAGGTTTATAATTACATTATGTTGTAGTCTTTTATTACTTGTAATCTCCATACCAATTTTGACATATTGTTTCGCCACCCTTTTGTCTACTAGCCTTATATTCATCTTACGCTGTTCTACTATTAGTGAACTAGGATAAAAAACAAAACAAAAAAAAAGTGTTGCAAAGGACTTTTAAAGCGTTTTGTATCTTCTGAGTCTCAAAAATTTTATTCTGAAAAATTTAGCCCGTCTTATAAAAATATTTTGTCTTAGGAATTTCAGGTCTCCAGTACTTCCTAGGGAGCCATCATCCCACAATCTAGACATTTCCCTGTTAGTATGTCGCGATACTTAGCAAATATAGTCAATATTGCCAGGGAGAAACGAAATGTGCATATATTAAGTCCCATTATGTTTCAAATCCATAAGCTGTCTGATTTTTCAAAACTGGTTGCAAAAGGAACAGGAAACTTGTTATGGAAATTATACACCGAAAGATAACTTAGTAGGTACTTGCATATATAGTCTAATTTGTGTGACTTATTTTTTTGGCAATTCTTTTCTTTTCGTTGTTTAGCATTGCAAAGTCTTGGTTTTGAGAAATTTGATGCAGCTGTGATGGCCTGGCCTCATCCACAAAAAAAGAGCAGCTATTTGAAGTATGGCCTGTTGTTGCAGAAAACTTAGTTGATGATGGGTCTTGTTTTCCTGTCTGGGTGTCAGCGACGTCGAAACTCAAACTTTCGTGTCACTCCACGAAAAGGAAAAAATCAAGGGTATTGTAAATATTTATCGTTATTTTCTTTCTGTTTTTCTGTGGTTTTCAATTTATATTGAAGTGAATTTCCTGGGGTAACCTCTTTTAAAAACGTACTTTTTTTTTATTCTTGTAGACAAGGTAGAATCCTAACAGAAAAAAGAGCTAAGGCTTCGGTATTTGTAGATCACTTTACTCATTTTTCTTGCCAAAATTACTTTAAAACTCGTATCTTTCTAGATATTTTTGGGGCACATTTGTTGAGTTGAAAAGTAAGTGTTACCACATGAATATTCAAATACTTTTGATTTGCGCAAAAAGTAAAAATCATAAGCATATTAAAAATATATTTGTAATATAACCTGTGAAATTTATTATCTTTATTTCTATGAAAACAAAAAATAAAACAAAAGGTGCATTTACAGTGATATTTTTTTTTTTTCTTAAAATAAAAAAGCTGTTAATATCTACCATATAATCTGTTAATGTTTTTCGTCCTACTAGTTGACCCCTCTCCTCCTACTAGTATCCCCTGGCTGACTTACTCCTACAAATATGGTTTTGATAGCCTCTCTTGTCAAAAATAGACAAATTTGAGTACAAATACATTGTAAACGAATAGTAAGAAGAATACTCATATGCCATGTAGTATACTTTTTTCCAAGATATTGGCCTTTCAATTAAACTGTAATACTCGAAAAATATTTCACTGTTTATATTGAGAACTAAAGGTAGCCGAGCTGGGGTTTATATAATGCTTTTCGTATTATTGGTGTTAAAACTCTGAAAAGTTAGATATAGTTTTATTACTCTTTTAATTTGCTCAACAAACTTTAGAATCACTAAAAAAGAAAATCCAGAGTCAAGTAAAGTTGCTGCTGTGTAAATGGAAGCGGCATAGTTCTTACTTAATTTCCTTTTGGGTGAGAAGTTTGATGATCATAGAAGAAAAACGCATCCATCAAGAATATTATAAAAGGATTTTAAAGTTTTCCATTTTTATTTTATTTGTAGGTAGCATATCCATAAAAACGTTTGGAGACAAAAGCAACTTAGAAACTGCTGAATTATAGTGTTTCTTTTATTGTATGGTAACTTCGCTAGAATTTTCTTCTATCTAAGACGTAAAAAAGAAAGTTTAGTAGTCAGGTTCGATCTACTAGTGGATCGATCAGGAATTCTTCATTCGTGTAGACAAAGCCTTGTTGTTCTATATTCCCAAACCTATTTGTCCTGCAGAACATCGTAAATGCTATCTAAAAAAAATTGTGTTCCAGGACCACTTTGAAAACATGGAAGCAGGTGTTTCCAATTTTACCGATTTTTTTTTCGGTAATTTGTCAAATACCCAGCCCTATTCCGATAAAAAAAAGGAGATACCGAAACTATTGTTGAATAAAAATCAGTAGGTGGCTCTCAAGCTAAAGGCCTTTTACCAGTCTTGTACCAAAAAAACTGCCGAGGTTTTACAGATTGTTTAAAAAGAAAAGTGGAAACACTGCATTTAATTTTTTTTTTTCTAATGTGTTTATAAGGAGTTAAGATATTTTTGTTAAGATCGTGTGTATAATGGGATGTAAAGTTTTCATAAGACTCTATGCAGAAAATGTTTGGTGTTTTTTAAAATTATTTCATGTTATGTATTCTTCCAGAAAATTGAACAGAAGAAATACGATCATTTTCCAGTGGGGTCATGATGATTTTCCTTACCCAATTTTAGTTAAGCGTAGGCCTACTCCTTAGTAAAATGTTGGTCAGATTAAAGTTTTAAAGAGTCATTTCTTGTGTTCTCTGCCTGCCCAAGGGTGCAAAAATTCAAAACTCTTGATGAATGCGAGAAGTGATTATGCCTACCTTTTTTCCCAAAAAAATGCTTTTCAAAAGTCCTTGCTAAAAATATGTTCTCCAAAAGCTGTTTGACTTTCCACTTCGACCTTGACTTCTCCATTTAATTCTTCGCATTAATTTTTGCTAGGAGTTTCTATTGTTTGCCTGGTTGTATTGCTTCGCTGTCGGATATGAAAAAAAAAAAAGAATTATCCTCTTGCTTGCCGAAAAATAAAAATTTAATGGTGTTTTCTTTCTTCCACTCAAAGTCGGAACATCCTTCTTTTTTCCCATTTTGTCAGTTTTTATGCTTTTGTACGGTTATTTTGAGTTCATTTTTTTTATTCTTACTTGATTTGGTTTTTACTCATCATTTGATATTTGTCATCATTAGAGCTTGTGATAAGCATCATTTAGAGCTATGCATTAAGCTAAAGCGTTCTACGTTTCAGTACTTAGGACATAGAATTTATTTTATCGTCTTTTGTTCAAACTGTTTTCATATTTTTTCAGTTGAAACAGAGATAGTTCAGATAAATTTGGAGGCATGTTGTGTCGGTTCCACCCGAACTTGCCAGTTTTTTTGCTCGAGCCAATGACATACAACTTCTAACGCATAATGACCCCAAAGGTAATCCAAATAATATTTTAATTGGATTAGGTGATGCAATAAGGAATAAAATGACCTTAAATCTTTCGGAATTTCTTTGAAAGGCGGTCAAAAAGAGAAACTTCAAGGAGGGTGGGGTGGAAGAGGAGCGTCTGCCAATGTGTAATTAATGTCAGTTGCTACCAGCAGACGTGATTTTAGAAGTGAATTAGTTCAGTTTTTTTTACAAAGTATCTTTTAAACTCTTGGTCAGTGGCGTATCTGCAAATTTCGTTTTAAGACCCACATTTTGCTTGGGAGGATGGGTACCTACGTTCGTATACTTTTTACTGTCATTTATACGAAGTGGTCAAGAAAAAAATAATTCTCATAACAATAACACATATATATATTTGAAGTTTTCAAATTAGCAATTTTAGAATGTCTCTTTAAAAATGAAGCAATTCAGATTAGCAAAACACAGCAGTTTTCTGTAGCATTTTGGTCAAAATTTTTTATCTTCATTGAGGTCTGCACGGCTCTCTGCTTCGGGATTGCCACCACGGTCAGTTCCTAAAGTGCTACAATTGCCACAAGTTTTTCGAGCTGCAAAGCAATTTTTCAGTGCTATAGTAATAAAAAAAATTAACTGTAATAGTGGTAAAAGAGTACTTAAAATAGCACTTTCGTACTATTTTAGCAACCCTGAGCACGTGCTACGGTGCTACAAAATAATGAAATAAATGTTAAAAAAGCACTTTCGTGTTACAGGTGGCAACCTTACTCTGCTTGCCCTGTAATTTGCAAGCCAATTTGTAGCGAAACAAGTTTTAGGCCCACTTCTTTTTTGGCCTCGTAAAATTGGTACAGCGGGATATTTCGTTTAAGATGTTTGTCATATTTGCTTTATTGAAATAAATTCTGTTTCAAGTACTTCGGAAATAAGTTGAGTTTTGCGTCATTAGTAAATTTAATTGCTGCAGCTTGAAGTTACGTTATTTTGTATCGATAGACAGTTTATATAACGTATTTCATATATGCACGCGATATATATTGTCGGGTGGTAGACCATAGGATTGACACAGAAAAATAATGTGCGTATTTTTGATGTTAGGAATCGACAAAACTAACTTTTTAAAGATTGTCTGTCTTCTGCAAGTTTTTCTTGGGCCTACCTGCCTGCATATTATTTTGTAGTCAGTAGGGAAAATATGTCTGTAGTTTTTCGATAATTTGCCCTTTTTTAGGTCCCATTTATCTCAAAATTTCTTTCACACTAAGCTTTCCTTGACCCAGGGACTTACGGCTGTAAGTTCCAAAGGATCAAGGACAACTAGTTTTTTATGCCTATTTCTGGGTACCTGAACAATTCTCCCTCCTCCTAAAAATTCTTGGTTTTCTTAACCCATACAACCATCCTCGAAAGTTCCAAAGCAATTGAAAAAAAAAAAGTTTTTTAGCCATTTTTGGGCATTGTTTTTCCATTTTTGGAGGGGTACCGTAACTGTAAGTTAAATCCTTAAGTTTGTCTTGTTATTTTCAGTTCGCTTGGCCCAGGAAATTAGGGGTTTAAGTTTCAGTCTGTTCAGAAAAAAATAGGATTTTCTAGATACAAGTTTCAAGTTAATCGAAAAAATTCACTGGTTTCATGTTTAGGGGTCCATGCTCCCGATCTAGTAGTTTTTTTTTTTTTTTTGTACATTAGAGTCCCCTTAGCTCGGAAACTTACTGGTGTAAGTGTCAAGCCTTGTAGGAAAAAAAATAAATCATTGATTCGTCTGTTTCCAGGGTTAAACGATAGTTGTCTAAATTTACTTCTGCATTGGGGTCCCTTCAGGCTAAAGGATATAAGTTACAAGCTGATCGTTAAAAAAGTGTATTGGCCCTTTTTGGGTCCCAATTAAAAACGATTTTTTGCACCTCGAGTTGCTCTTACCCCAACTACTTACGGCTGAAAGTTTCAAACTGATCAGGCACAAAATGTTTTTTGTCCATTCCTTGGCCCTCTTACACCCTTCCCCTCCCCCAAAAAGGGTTGTTTCCTCCTAGCCCAGGAAATACTCTTTGAAAATTTCGAGCCAATCGGATACCCAAGATCTCACATAACTCCCCCCCCCCCCCCCCCCCCAACCTTTTGACTATGAAACCTAGCTGTAAAAAATTGGCAATTTGCATACTTTAAGGGCCTTGCACCAGGGGATGTTGGGTCTTTTTTCCCCTTGATATATATATTTATCGGACCTATCGAGTATTCTGAGAAAAATGACTACCTGGAAATTTTCATCGGATATCTTGTGGGTTGCGAAGATGGGATGGTTAGCAAAAGGCGTGGAGGGAGGCTGCTTGCCCTCCATTTACTTCTGACCCTGAAAAAGAATATTAGGACTTTGAATTTCCAATTGAATGGAATCCTCCCCCCCCCCCCCCTCATCAGTTTCTACGATTGCTTCTTTCACACTTAGTGGTCAGGAAAAAAAAATTATAAATGGGAGGCACATGGCTCTTTACTTTAGGCAACGTTAGAGTCTTTTCTCTTAAGTACAGTAGATGCACTCTTTCCCTCTCTCCTTCTTTTCCTATTTCTCTTTCTTTCTTTGTTTATTTCCCCTTCTCTCCCTCTGTCGCTCGAAAGATCATCTGATTTTTATCTCCTTAATTTTTTTTGTTCATTTTTAATCTTCTTTCAGAGCTTCTGCCAAAGAAAACAATTGAAGAAATTGCCAAATCAACTGGCTGTAACTGGTTAAAGGAGTTTAGTTTGGATTGGGCTGTTAGGTATCAAGCTTTGGTCAAGTGTCGTGGTGTCTTGAAAGCAAAAGGCTATGTCATCAAATTAGTAAAAGATTAACTCTCCTATCATTCCTATTTCAGTAAGTTGGATTACTGGGATCCTATTGTGTCACTGCTTTGTTTTTGTTACGACACATAGCACATGTCCGTTCCATTTGGGTTTTCAATAAATTACACTTTATTATAAAGTAATTTACTTTTCTTTATTTGTATGTGACGTTCAGACACGTAACAGATAAGGGAAGAAACAAGGACTATAGACTTACTTGTTCTTGTGCCTGTATCAGGGTAGCCCTCACCTATTCTGAGACTTCACCTTGTTCTTGTGCCTGTATCAGGGCCAGCACCTCACGGTGGCATCTGAAATTCAGGTTTTTGTCGGGATTTTCTTTAATCGTGATCTTCTCTGACCCACAGTAGCTGACCTTGCAGAGTCACCCCAATGAGACTTCCCTTAGTCAAAGGATTAGTGACATTAGGATTCGAATAAGAAACAAGGACTGTGCTCGCCAAGACTTTCACCTAGGTTTGCTTCTTTTACCAGAATAAACTGCACTATTTTAGCAATAAAACAATACTGTCAGAGGGAAAAAGTATTTCTTTCGAAAAAACTTTGTGTGTATTGACCTTTGAACAATATGTATGCATTCGAGTCTTATGGCACTAGTCTTAGTATATAATTAAATTTAAAAAAAAAAAAAACAAGTTTTTTTTAACTGAAAGTAAAGAGCGACATTAAAACTTAAAACGAACAGAAATTATTCCATATATGAAAGGGGCTGTCCCCCCTCTCCTCAACGCCTCGCTCTTTACGCTAAAGTTTTTTTTATTGTTTTATAAAGCAAGTGGTGAGAAAGAGTTAAACATTAGCGTAAAAAGCGAGGCGTTGAGGAGGGGACAGCCCCTTTCATTTACGTAATAATTTCTGTTCGTTTTAAGTTTTAATGTTGCTCCTTACTTTCAGTTAAAAAAAAAACAAGTTTTTTTTTTATTTACATACTATCTAAAACCACAGCCTATTGTGGAACCTAATAGATAATATTTTTTTTTTTTTAATTTAATTTCTGAACGTTTTTGAATTAGTGCAGGTTTTGATTTTGGCTCACCGTACATGAATAATTAAAACGAAATTTGCATATTAATTTTACTTTTTTTTGGTTAAATGGATTTCTCGAAAGTTGTTTATTTTATTTATGAACGTTTTTATTAGTAATAAAATGCGTAACTTCCGAATGAACTTACGTAACGAACTTCTATATTCGTATATTTTTATTACGTATATTAGGGGTTTTCCCCCTAGTCAATGCCTCGCTCTTTACGCTAAAGTGCGAATTTTGTTCCAATTCTTCAAGAATGACCCTTAATCACAAAGGCCTTTAATTAGAATAAATAGCTCTTATGAAAGTACTAAAAAAACTTTAGTGTAAAGAGCGAGGTATTGCCTTGAGGGCAAACCCAATCATATACGTAATAATTTCTGTTTGTTTTAAGTTTTGAAGTACTCCTTACTTTCAGTTGAAAACTTTTTTTTTTTTTAAATTTCCGATCGTTTTTTTTTTTTTTTTTTTTTTTTAAATAATGCTGGGAAATCCCGTTGCCATCTTCATAGCAATGTCTCTTCTCCCATCAAAACTTCCTCCATAAAAAGATCCTCCTAAGTAACCCCCCGACCCCCTCCCAACTACCGGAAAAAAAATCCCCCCTGAAAATGTCTGTATATTTCCCAATAACCAATGCTACATGTAAACATTGGGCAAAGTTCATAACTTGCAGCCCTTCAACCGGGAACTGTGGGGGGATTAATCATCCTCAAAGACATAGTTATTATATTTTTCGACCATTCTGAACAAAATGGTTATCTCAAAATTTTGATTGGGTGACTTTAGGAAAAAATTAGCGTGGGAGGGGGCCTAGTTGTCCTCCATTTTTTGGTAACTTAATAAGGGCACTAGAACTTTTAATTTCATTCGAATGAGCCCTCCCTCGATATTCTAGGACTACCGGGTCGATACGATCACCCCTGGTGAAAAGAAAAAAAAAAACAAACAAATAAACACGCATCTTTGATCTTTCTTCTGGCAAAAAGTACAAATTCCACATTTTTGCAGATGGGAGCTTGAAACCTCTACTGCAGGGTTTTCGGATACGCTGAATCTGATGGTGTGATTTTTCATTAAGGTTGTATGACTTTTTAAGGGGTGTTTCCTCCTTTTTTCGAAAATAAGGCAAGTTTTCTAACTTTTGATGGGTAAGACTAAACTTGATGAAATATCTAACTGAATATCGCCGTAGTTTTATGACGTTTTTAAATATTGCTTACTTTTATATGCTTATATTCGAAAGTTCAGTAAAAAAAAAAACTAAGAAAATATGCGCCTATCCCTTGAGATAACCTTATGTCCCAGTTTATCCTATCATTATGTCCCAATTATGGAGGGTATCGCGATAATTGGGACAACATGACTGACTCTAGACTTTTGCAAGTTTAAAAAAAAAAGTAACAGCGCTAAAAAATCGTAAAAATTTCTAAAGAAACAGAATGTTTAGGCTATCGGTTGGCCTTTGAAGCGCTTAGATAGCTTCATCAGACTCGAGCAATACCCCAAAAGAAGATTTTTTTTTGTCCTAGTTATAGCCGGTCTCCCCTACTTAACCCCCGATTCCACTTCGAAAACCTAATACTAGCCTCACTTCCTGCCTTAACTGGAGAAACGTTGTTTTGCTTTAGATGGCCTGATTATCCCGACAAAGACCCTAATAAGGAAACGATGGGTTTTAAAGGCTGGAGCTGTTCCTGTGTTGTGAGATTGTGTTTAGAATCTCCATTCTGCGCATAAGACATCGTGAACTCCTTCCTCCCAGTTATATTTTCAGTAAGTATTTATGGAAGTTGATTGCAGCAATCTTTATTTGGTATACTTTTTTGATATTAAAGCTTTGCAAAAAAAAGAAAAAAAAAGGCTTTCTTCAGTCCAAAGTTCCATAAAAGATGCTCGTCATACCAAAAACTAGGCATGGAAAACTTGTCAGCTAGCAGTTGAACATCTGCAAAGCATATTTTGCACTATCTCAGGAGAAGAAAATCGGCTTGAATTCAGAAAATTATTTTTCATTTGGGTGGAGGGAGGAAGCGAAATCCAAGATATGTACAACTTTGAAGCATAAAATTTTGAAATTTACATCTAACTGGTATATTTTCCCTTATATTTGAAGTATGAAAAACTGACTTCAGCTAAAAAGTATCACAGTGCCTTCAGAGATCCAAGTTTGCTGATTCCAGTATCAAAAAAGTTTAAATATAGCACCAGAAAAGTTTCCGAATGCTGCTTAAACTAATTCCTTAATGACATGCACGCTTGTTAAGAAGGCAAGTTTTATCCAATTCGTTAAAATCAAATTTTTGTGAGGCGCTCAATTATTGTTCTTGTCCTTCTTCATCAAGGTAAGCAGTAATAAATTTATGGACCTTGAAGATCATAAAGAGTCTTCTAACAAAACAAAATTTACCCTAGGATATCAAACAGTTCGTGGTAACGAACTGTAAGTAAGGAGCAACCCGGCTCAATAGTAACCGAAACTCTAAAAGACGGAATTTTGATACCAATAGATACATCAAATTATCAGATTTTTATGCTGATTTTAAAAAATATAAGTTTCATCAAGTTTACTCGTAACCATCAAAAGTTACGCGCCTGAGAAAATTTGCCTTATTTTCGAAAAGAGGAAGAAACACCCGTTAAAAGCCATAAAAGCTTAATGAAAAAATCACACCATCAGATTCAGCGTATCCGAAAACCCTACAGTAGAGGTTTCAAGCTCCTATCTGCAAAAAGATGGAATTTTGTATTTTTTTTGCCAGAAGAAAGATCACGGATGCGGGTTTATTTATATTTTTTTTTCCAGGGGTGATTGTATCAACCCAGTAGTCCTAGAATATCGAGGGAGGGCTCATTCGAACGGAAATTAAAAGTTCTAGTGCCGTTTTTAATAGTGGCCAAAAAATAGAGGGCAACTAGGCCCCCTCCCACACTCATTTTTTTCCCAAAGTCACCCGATCAAAATTTTGAGATAGCCATTTTGTTCAGAATGTCGAAAAATATAATAACTATGTCTTTGAGGATGATTAATCCCCCACAGTCCCCAGTTGAATGGCTGCAAGTTATTAACTTTACCGAATGTTTACATATAGTAATATTTATTGGGAAGTATACAGACATTTTCAGGGGGGGGGATTTTTTCTGGTAGTGGGGGGGGGGGTTCCGAGGGTTACTTAGGAGGATGTTTCTATGGAGGAAGTTTTCATAGGGGAAGAGATATTGCTGAGGGGGGCAACGGATTTCCCAGCATTATTTTAAAAAGCGATCAGAAATTAAATTTTAAAAAACAACTATTTCAACTGAAAGTAAGGAGCTCTTCAAAACTTAAAATGAACAGAAATTATTACGTATATGATTGGGTTTGCTCCCTAGTCAATACCTCGCTCTTTACGCTAAAGTTTTTTTTTTTAGTACTTTCAGAAGAGCTATTTATTCTAATTAACGGCCTTTCTGGTTAAGGGGTTATTCTTAAAGAATTGGAACAAAATTCGCACTTTAGCGTAATTATAGCGAGGTATTGACTAGGGGGCAAACCCCCTAATATACGTAATAAAAATATACGAATATAGAAGTTCGTTACGTAAGTTAATTCGTAAGTTACGTATTTTATTACTAATAAAAACGTTCGTAAATAAAAATTAAATAACTTTCGAGAAATCCATTTAACCAAAAAAAGTAAAATTAATATGCAAATTTCGTTTTTAATTGTTCATGTACGGTGAGCCAAAATCAAAACCTGCACTAATTCAAAATGTTCAGAAATTAAATTTAAAAAAAAAACTAGTTTTTTTTTTTTTTTTACCTGAAAGTTAGGAGCGACATTAAAACTTAAAAGGACCAGAAATTATTCCGTATATGAAAAGGGTCGTCTCCTCAGCTCCTCGCTCTTTACGCTAATGTTTGACTCCTTCTCGCCACTTGCTTTATAAAACAATCAAAAACTTTAGCGTAAAGAGCGAGGTGTTGAGTAGGGGACAGCCCCTTTCATATACCGAATAATTTCTGTTCGTTTTAATTTTTAATGCCGCTCCTTAATTTCAGTTAAAAAAAAGCTTGTTTTTTTTTTTTATTTATATACTGTCTAAAACCACAGCCTATTGTGAAACCTAATAGATAATCTGTGCTAAAACTGTGAGGTGTTGCCCCTTTGTGGTAAAAACATTTTTTGCGGCAAATTTCAAATACTCCCGCCACTTCGTGTATCCCTCTCCACTATGAAATTTTGGCTGTTTCCCTGTTGCAGTATTGATTAGAAGTTAGCACTTGAAATTTCCTTATTTTCACAAATTTAATCAACCCCCGCCCCCTTTTTAGAAATCCTACATAGGCCAATCAGTAAAGTCCAGTGTATATAAATAATAGATTAAGTCATAATTTGTATATAAATTAAGTCATACCTGTGAGATGGGACAGTTGCAAACCACTTCGCCGGCTCTTCAACTTTCTTTTTTGCTTTCGTAATTACGAATAATACAAATTCGCACCTTTTTTCAGTGACTGACAAATACATACTACATACTAACCCGCTAATGTCAGAGTAAGTAGGAGGAGCTGTTTGTACGCACCGAGAATGAAGCGCCAAAATTATCAGTCTCAATCTTGCTGTTTATATTATTTTTATACAGTGATCTTGCTGGAAAGAACTTCTTTGTTCTGTTGCTAACTCTTAAACTTCTTTCAAGATTCTGATTGGCCAGTGAAAAATGCCTAATGTCTGGCACTTTAGGTTTCTTGCATAAATCACCTTGACAGGAAGTGGCTTCTCTGACTTGGTCGTATGTGATTCTCTACTCGAAAAAGAACACGCAGGTAATTGTTAAGAAAACTTTTGGTTAAAAAATTTTTATAAATGACGTTCGGGTATAGAAAAATACAATTGGTCGCTCGTTTTATTCCTAAATAATTTAGAATAAAAAAAATAAACAGAAAACTAACTAACAACAATCGACAATCGATTATACAAATCTTTGCTAAGCCTTCTATCGATGATAACCACCTGAGCTTGATCCGTAGCCAACAACTGAAAGAAAAAACAAGTTTTTTTGTAGTACATTGCATTTTATTGGGAAATTAAAATGATCAAGGTATTCATAGTACTGTTTTAAAGAAAGCATTCGTGATAAACTTATTCATTCAAAATTCAGAAAATATAAGAATTTGGGAGTGATATGGAGTGATGTCATTAACTTAGCCGACTCTCAATCTCTACTTTATTGTTCTGTCTGGTTTTTTTTTCTAGGGGAAAGGGGACTTGAGTTCAAACACCCTATGAGAATGGCAGAGGTTGCCACGGCTAAAGCAAGGGCTAAAAGCTCAATTAAGCTGAGGCACCCTGGCCCACGAAGTGGGCTGCACTGATACTATAATATATAACAGAATATAATATTTACTTGTGAATAGATTTACATGTCAATTTTGAGCGTCAACACTAGCCACCCTTTGCTCAGGATCCTGGCAATATCCCTGCCCTCGTCTAAAACGGCGGTGCAAGACAAGTCAGAAATCTAATAAAAATATTTCACAGATACCCTGTTCCACGTAGGAAACTCATTACTTTCTTGAAAGGTACGTTCCACTCCATGGAGCAGTTACTTCTCCTAATATTTTCAATAATTGTGTGTTGGATGCTCAAGACTAGTGTCCTACATGTCTGATTCTATCTTCATTGAATCTGTCTCTAGTTTGTTATGCAGATGACATTTTAAATCTCCGCAGTATCCTCTAACAATATGAATGAGAGTCTCATTTCAACAAGAGTATCTTAAACTTGACCTTCGTTCCAATCCTAATAAGTCAGAAATAGTGCTTTTTTAACTTAAAAGGAGAGCCACCGTCCTTTATAGCGCTTTGGCGATACCACTGTTAGAGCCGTTGACCACCTCGTTCCTGTAGGTCTTCCCATTGGTTCCTCACTATGCCACACCCGGTCTACGCTCATAGACCATCTCGCACGACGAATATCTGTTTTTTTATGCATCGATTGTTGCAGCAAAATTTCGATTCAACCACCTACTATTAGCTACCTTTTCAATGCCGTAGCCTTCCCTTACATCTTCTACATTGCTCCATTTTCGAAGCTGATTGCTAGAGCTGATTGTCTGAAAGTCCGGTTCATTTTCTTTCAGTTAGCTAAATGTTTGCTTCGGTTACCGCCTTGAAATCGGAATTCTACGATTATCAAAATTTTTAACTCACTGACCCTGATATTGCAATTTCTAAATTTAATTGCGAAGCACAACCAAAACTCAATTCTTCACGAAATGATTATACTACTACTACTACTACTACTAACAACTCACCGCAGCACCAAGCCGCCTGAGGCCAACACAGCTACGCACGCTCCTCCTCCACCACAATCTATTCAAAGCCTCCCTTTTTACACCCGCCCACGAAGTTTCCCATTTCCTTTAAATCTTTCTTTATGACGTCCTCCCACCCCAGACGGGGACGAGCTTCTTTTCCGTTTAGCCCTAGATGGTTGGCCGAAGAGAACAATCTTCGGCAATCTGTCATCCTTCATCCGCACAACGTGCCCTAACCACCTCAACCTTTCTTTCATTATAGCCCTAGAGAGCGGTATTGAACCACATTTTTCGTATAGCCTATTGTTTGAAATACGGTCAGTCAGCCGGGTACCCAGAACGATCCTTAAGCAATTTCTCTGGAAAACATCTAGCTAATCTTCATCTGCTTTTCGGAGCGTCCATGCTTCAGAGCCATATTTCAATAGTATTTAGTATTCTCTAGTTCAATAGTATTTAGTATTCTTGTATGCCTCTGTTATGACCATATTTGGTGTAGTAATATTTAAATTTGTTTCTAATCCATATTTTATTTTTATCGTTAAATGTCTTGCTATGGTAAGAGTTAGGCAGTAATTAGTTTCTTGTTAATGTTTTGTTCTTTTTTTCTTTTTTCTCTACTCCGTCTTATCATGTGAATGACAGGTGTTCAATAAATTAATAATAAAAAAAAAAAAAATACCAGTGGTGGAGATGCGATGCATACAAAAAAAAGCTGCTAAAATCGTAGAAATGTGCTGCAGGTCGCAATAGAAATTTTTGGGATGGATTGGATTTATGCTGTAATTTTCTATTATGTTTATGATAAAGCAGAAAGCAAGAATTTCTTAAAGATGTTATAAAAGTCTTGTGCAGTATTTTTGAACAATAGAACATAAGGTTTAGTAATTCAAATAAGCTTCTACAATTCACCTGTTCCATAATTTAATATATTCTCTTGCTTCAAGAAATTTAGATAAGAGTTGTTCCATAATTTATTAACTTTTCTGGCTTGAGGAAATTTAGATAAGAGATTTTTAAATTTCCTCTGCGATTTCCGATCGCAATGAACTATTGCATTCGGCCCATAGGTTTCTTAGATTTTGCAATAATCAGCCTTTACGAAAATGATCTGAAGAGACTCGGAATTCAACTCTCATATGTGGTAAGCTTTAGACTTTGACTGTAATCTCAAAAATATGGCGGATTTTTTTTTGGCTGAACTAATTTTAGCACTAAGCTGCCTAAGGCTTATACAGCAGCGCACGCTCCACCTCCACCCCAATCTGTTCAGAGCTTCACTGTTTACCCCCTCTCACGAAATTTAATTTCCCTTGCATCCTTTCTTATGCCCCCCCCCCCTCCCCATTTGAGAACAAAACTAGAGAGGTTTTCTCTGAAAACCTCTCGCATATCATCCTTGATCTTTCTTCGGTAGATCTATCATGCCAATTATCATCATATCTAACTCTAAATATTTGCTGAACTTGCTAAAAATTTTCTATTTCTTATGTGGCTCTATTTTATCTTATCTCTTAAAATCAAGCTCAATCTTGGCTTTACCTGTTCCATAACTATTTCCCAGACTGCTGACACCTGGACTGCCCATATAACCAAGGGCTATACCTCCGCCAAGTGGTCCTCCATAAGCAAAGCCGATGTTTCCACCACCGTACCCACCACTATGACTTGAGATCCCGGACGAGCCGTATCCAGTGCTTGGTGAACCACCATAGCCTGCTTCAGCACCAGCCAAGACTGTCACAATCAAAGTCGCAAGGTAAAAAACGCGAGCCTGAAACATGAAATATTCTTTAAACGTGAATGCTGCTCAAGTTAAGCTATTTATTACTTTTTTAGTAATAAACCTGGACAATGTTAGATTACTGAGATAACACATACCTGTATGGACTTCGGTCAAAGCAAAAAACCTTATGGAGGATGTAGGCAATGGTCTGTCTTTCAATTTCTTCCCACTGGACATTTTTTTTTCAAAAAGCCTTCTGAAGTTTTAAATGTATCAATGTTCTGACGTATCAACTGTTTGATATTGCGTTTAATGCATAGCCTAGCCTGTCAAGCAAAATACTTCAGTCAATGGTCGTTACGTTCATAATTCTTATTGGTATTTTTTTAAACTAGTATTTTGAAATGGAAGTAAAGAGTTTCATTAAAACTTAACAGAAACAAAATTGTCCCCTATATGAGTAGGTTACCACATGCCATAGGAGGCTACCATGGCATCTGGTTTTTCTGGCTTTCCAAAATATATAGAACAATCCCAGAAATTTCAAATTTGAGGGGGTTAATGGTCCTGGTGCCCTCTTATTCTTTGTAAGTGAATTTCACTAATTAATTGTACCGAATTTATATTCTTTGGGTATATAATTGTAACCTAAATTGCTAGACCACAAACTTGGCATGCAGAAACTCAGGGTTCTCATTCTCGCTAATGGTAGCAAAAGAAATTTCTGTTTATTTCAAGGAATTACTCCCTAGTTTTAAAGTTCATAATTTTTCCTCCTTTACGATCATATTAAGGTGTATTCTCTGGCATAAGCTATCTTAATGCTGTTTAACTATCAAATCATTAGATTAAGCTAAGAATTTTACTCCTAATAGTAGCGGAATTACTTTTTGTTCAAAACTTTTTTTTTATATTAATTTAAACACAAAGTCCGGACTTATACCATTTTCAGAACCATTACTGTTAAGCCGCAAAGCAGTATTGACTCTTACTACTACTTTGGTATAGAATTATTTACTCTTAAATAAATTTCAAGGAAAACTAAAATAAAACATGCTTAATCTTATGGCGATAATTAAGGAGAAAACTTACTGATGAAAAATCCTTACTTGATTGTTAAAAGATTCCTGAAACAATAAGCTAACCTTCGATTGCTGTTGGCTTTTCTGTCAAGCCTTTCATTGTCTATTTTTCTTTATCTTTTGGAAACCTTTAGTTCTGATGAGATTGTAGTCATTGTACATGTATATACACTGCTTGTTTCAATTCCATTCAAACAATTCATCAAATCAATCAAATTGCTACATAATACTATTGATCGAAAAGCAATTCAGTTGAAACTTTATGGGAATCAGATAATTTTATGGAGGGTCTAATCATAGGTAGCACAATATCGCTGCCTAAGTCAAGAGCAATATGGCTTTATTTTTTTTTTTTTTTTTTTACCAATCCACTTCGTATCGAACAGGTGGTCTTGAGATTTCGGAGGGGGCTCATTTGATACGAAATTAAAAGTTCTAGTACCCTTTTTAAGAGTCAAAAGTGATTGGGGGGCAACCATCCGGTGCCAAGGCCCTTTAGTACTCCTCCCTCCAGGACATTCGATTCAAAATTTTGAGACAGCCATTTTTTTTCAAAATAGTTGACATGACCCCCACAGTCCTTGGTGCAAGGGCTGTAAAAACAGTGCAATTAGTCCACTGCTTCTATATATAGAATTTATTATTGGAAACGGGGAGATAAGAAAATAGGACGCCAACTAAAGAATGGGTAGAGAGACTGTTCAGAGGACAGTAGAGAGAAGTAGAGAGAAAGAATACTTTGAATATACAGAGAGAGGAGATAGATAATAAAAGTTGAGAGATATTTTCAGAGACAGATTCTGGAAAAGAGAGGAGAGGGAGAAGGATAGAGAGAGACATGAAAAGAAAGGAGAGAACATGAAGAAAGAGAGAAAAGAGGAGAACGAGACAAAAGGAGAGACTCATAGAGGAGGATCGAGGAGTAACGATGACAGAGAGCAGAAGAAGGTATGAGAGAAAGAGAGGAGAAGAGGAGTGGGGAGATAGGCGTAGTGAGGAAGGAAGAGAGAGCGTAAGAGAGGAGGGGGAAACAGTTCGAGGAAGAGAAGAGAGGGAGAGGAAGAGAAGGACGACTTGCCCCGCGGAAAGGAGAGACTAAGGGGAGAAACTCCAAGAAGAGAAGGGAAGAGAGGAGAGGGAGAGCTGGAGGGGAGAGAAGAGAGAGGAGGAGAGAGAGGGAGAGAGAAAGGAGAGTTTATGGGACCCATAAAGAGGGGAAGGAGGCTGAGAAAAGAGAGAGGGAGAAGAAGGGAAGGGAGAGAGAGGAGGGGAAGTCAAGGAGTGAGTGGAGAGGATCAGATTCAGCAGCATTAGAGATGGAAAAAGGTGCAGAGGAGGAGAAGCTCCTTTCTAGATAATTAGGGAAGAGAGTTTTTTTTTTTTTTTTTCAGAATGAAAGAGAGTTTTTGAGTCCTAGAGGAGGAGGTAGAGATGAGGAGATTAGAAGAGGATTGGAGAGAGAGGAGGAGCAGAGAATATAGAGAGAGAAGAGACATAGTTAAATATCGCATAAGAGAGAGGGAATGGGGAGGACATGATCGCCTCAAAGCCCCTTGGGAAAGGAGAAGAAGGAAGGGAGAACTATTAGTTTGCTAGAGAAAAAGGAAGGGGAAAGGAGGGCAGACTGAAGAGGAGGAGGGAGGAGAGGGAAGGGAAGAGGGGATGAGGGGAGAGGAAGGAGTAAGAAGAGAGAAGAGGAGAGAGATTCTATATGTTGAGAGAAGGGGGGATATTCGGGGAAAAGACCAAAAGGAGAGAAGGGAAAGGGAGGAGGAAACAGAGGAAGGAGAGAGAGAGGAGGAAGAGAAGGGAGAACAGGAAGGAAAGAGAGAGGGGGATGGAGAGAAAGGAGAGGAGGAAGAGGGAGAGAGAGGAAGAAAGGGATTTTCGTGGCATTTAGGGAGAGGAAGGAAGGAGGAACATAGAGAGAGAAGGGAAAGAAGGAGAAGCTGGAAGAAATTCAGTGGAAACCGAACGAGGAGGAGGGGCTAGAAGGCGGGAGGAATTTTTCATAAGAGGAAGAGTGGAAGGCAAGGGGAGAGAGGGGGGAAGGGAAGGAGAAGAGGCAGGACTAGAACGGACTTATACTTGAGGAAAGAATTTACTTGGAGACGGGAGGATCAGAAGAGGAGAGAGAGAACAATTTTTAGGAGGGAAAGGGAGGAATATTAGAACTTAAAATGGACCCGAGGAAGAAGGAGGGGGAGAGGAGAGAGAAGACAAGACTCGTAGCTTTACCTCGGCTAAAAGGGGAGAAAAAATTGTCAAATACTTTTAGTCTTAAACTTTCAAGGACAGTAAAAGATTACTATTTTTAAAATACTTTTGAATACAAAAATAATAATAAAAGTTGAAATATTTCATCTACACATCTGAAACCTTTTTCAACGGGGTAAAATATAAACGAAAAACAAAAAAAAGCTTAAGCAAAACATGAAAAAAAAAAAACAAGAAAACACACAAACGCTATACAAAAAACATTACTCATATTTAAAAAAAATCTAATCACGTAACGATGCACAAGGCAGGATGTCTGTTATATTGTGTGGTATGTATATGTTGGAATTAATCTTCTGATATAGGATGATCAAACAGTTCGTGGTAACGAACTGTAAGTAAGGAGCGACTTGGCCCGATACTAACCGAAACTCTAACAATAAAAAGAGACTTCGATAAGAATTAATGCTTCGAAAGAATTGACTTTTTATGGTGATTACAAATTTATAAAATTCATTAAGTTTAATGTTACCCATAAAATGGCATAAGCCTGAGAAAATTTGCTTGCTTTTAGAAAAGGGGGCAAAACACCCTCAATAAGTCAAGCGATCTTGTGAAAATCCTGCCATCAGATTCAGCACATTAGAAATTCTACTGCAGAGGTTTCAAGCTCCTTTCTACATAAATATGGAAGTTTGTA
This sequence comes from Artemia sinica, assembly GCA_027921565.1. Lineage (NCBI taxonomy): Eukaryota > Metazoa > Arthropoda > Branchiopoda > Anostraca > Artemiidae > Artemia > Artemia sinica. The sequence goes on from JAPEVW010000230.1 coordinate 52,735, forward strand.
GTTGTTTTTTTTTTTTTTTCAGAATGCGTTTTGGTCCTAGAGGATCGGAATAGGCCTTATTTAGACTGAAATTAAAAGTTTTACTCCCCCTTTTAACTGACTAAAAAGATTGGATGGTAACTAGTACCCATCCCGTGCTCCTTTTTTCCAAATATATTTGATTTTTGAGATAGACATTTTGATCAGCATAGTTGAAAGATCCAATAACTATGCCGTTAGGGACGGAGGACATGACCCTCAAAGCCCCTTGGGAAATGGCTGGAAGTTAAGCAAATTACCCATTGTTTATGTATAGTTTGCTATTGGAAAAAATATGGAAAGTTTTCGGAGGCAGTATTTTTCTGCGAGGAGGGGGGGGGGGGAATTCTTGTTGGGAGAAAAGTTTCCAGGGGAAATTTTATATGGGGTAAATTTTTGGCTGATTAATTCTATATGTTGAGAAAATTATTCGGGAAATAGTCCAAGGGAAATTTTCTACGAGAAGGGAAATGTGTAGGGGGGTTTATCCAGATTTTCCGCGACAGGAATTCTCCTTTGGGGAATTTTCCGTGGGAGTAATTTTTCCATAGGAGGGATTTTCCAAGGAAAATATTTTCACTGAGGAAGAGGGATTTCGTGCATTATTTGCAAAAATAATCAGAAATTTAGATAACAAAAAATTCAAATGAAAGTAAGCAGGATTTTTCAGTGGAAATATTTTGGAGGGATTTTATGCGGGAGGAACTTTTCAAGGAGTTTTTTTATGGGGGTACGGGTACGGTTTCCGGGATAATTTTCCGCAAAACGGGGGAGGTAGATTTCCCGGCAGGATCTGAAAATTGATCAGAAGACAAGAAAAAACAAGTTTTTTAGGTATCGAAAGTAAAGAGCAATATTAAAACTTAAAATGAACAGAAACTATTCCATGTATGAGGGGGCTGCCCCCTCCTCAATCCCTCGTGCTTTATGCTAAAGGTTGACTTTTTGTCAAAATTCTTTAGGAACGAATCCTTAAATACAAGGGCCGCTTACTTCGATTAAGGAGCTTTTTTAAAGCCCTAAATAACTTTAGCGTGACGAGGGAGGGATTGAGGAGGGGCTGCCCCCCTAATATACGGACTAGTTTCTGTTCATTTTAATTTTCAAAAAAAAACGTTGCTCCTTACTTTCAGTTGAAAAAACTTGTTTTCTTTATTTATTTAATTAAAAATAAAATCCAGCCGCGGAACAGTACAAAAGTCACAAGACAGTATGTTTTCAATATGCTACTGTACGTATACGTCTGGTTGTCAAAAGAGCGTATCAGCAGTTTCTCATAAACGGCTTAGAGCATTAATTTGAAACTTTCAGGGTGTGTTGAGGGGGACGATCTGACCAAAAGGAAGTGTGTGGATTCTACTACTGCTACTACTCTTACTGCTACTGGTCCTACTACTATTACTACTAATAATAATATTACTAATACTACTGCTACTCCTACTGCTACCGCTTGGCCCGATAGTAACCGAAACTCTAAAAAAAGACTTCGATAAGAATTAATTCTTCGAAAGAATTGACTTTTTATGGTGACTCCAAATTTATAAAACTGATTAAGTTTAATGTTACCCATAAAATGTTATGAGCCTGAGAAAATTTGCTTGATTTTCTAAAAGGGGGCAAAACACCCTCAATAAGTCAAGCGATCTTGTGAAAATCCTGCCATCAGATTCAGCACATTAGAAATTCTACTGCAGAGGTTTCAAGCTCCTTTCTACATAAATATTGAAGTTTGTAGTTTTTTTTTTTCAGAATATGTTTTGGTCCTAGAAGATCGGAATAGGCCTTATTTAGACTGAAATTAAAAGTTTTAGTGCACCTTTTAAGTGACCGAAAAGGTTGGACGATAGCTAGTACCCATCCCATGCTCCTTTTTTTTCCAAATATATTTGATTTCTGAGATAATCATTTTTTTCAGCATAGTTGAAAGGTCCAATAACTATGCGTTAGGGACGGACGACATGACCCTCAAAGTCCCTTGGGGAATGGCTGTAAGTTAAGCAAATTACCCATTGTTTATGTATAGTATTTGTTATTGGAAAAATATGGAAAGTTTTCGGAGGCAATATTTTCTGCGAGGAGGGGGGGGGGAATTCTCATTGGGAGAAAAGTTTCCAGGGGAAATTTTATACGGGGTAAATTTTGGCTGATCAATTCTATATGTTGAGAAATTATTCGGGGAAATAGTCCAAGGGAAATTTTCTACGAGAAGTGAAATGTGTAGGGGGTGATTTATCCAGATTTTCCACGACAGGAATTCTCCTTGGGGGAATTTTCCGTGGGAGCAAATTTCCATAGGAGGGATTTTCCAAGGAAATAGTTTCACTGAGGAAGAGGGATTTCCTGCATTATTTGAAAAATAATCAGAAATTTAGATAAAAAAAAAAAATTCAAATGAAAGTAAGCAGAATTTTCCAGTGGAAATATTTTGGAGGGATTTTATGCGGGAGGAATTTTTCAATGAGTTTTTTTTTTATGGGAGTACGGTTTCTGGGGTAATTTTCCCCAAACGGGGGAGGTGGATTTCCCGGCATGATCTGAAATTCATCAGAAGACAAGAAAAAACAAGTTTTTAGGTATCGAAAGTAAAGAACAATATTAAAACTTAAAATGAACAGAAACTATTCCATGTATGAGGGGGTTGCCCCCTCCTAAATCCCTCGTGCTTTATGCTAAAGGTTGACTTTTTGTCAAAATTCTTTAGGAACGAATCCTTAAATACAAGGGCCGCTTAATTCGATTAAGGAGCTTTTTTAAAGCACTTAAAAACTTTAGCTTTACGAGGGAGGGATTGAGGAGGGGGCTGCCTCCTAATATACGGAATAGTTCTGTTCATTTTAATTTTTAACGTTGCTCCTTACTTTCAGTGAAAAAACTTGTTTTTCTTCATTTATTTAAATAAAAATAAAATCCAGCCGCGGAACAGTACAAAAGTCACAAGACAGTATGTCTTCAATATGCTACTGTACGTATATGTCTGGTTGTCAAAAGAGCGTGTCAGCAGTTTCTCATGAACGGCTTAGAGCATTAATTTGAAACTTTCAGGGCGTATTGAGGGGACGATCTGACCAAAAGGAAGTATGTGGATTCTACTACTGCTACTACTCTTACTGCTACTGGTCCTACTTCTATTACTTTTAATAATGATATTACTAATACTACTGCTACTCCTACTACTGCCACTATTACTACTGCTGCTACTACTATGCTACTATGCTACTGCTGGTACTGCTACTGCTGCCAAGATTCTGGGTATTAATTTAAAACTTTCAGGGAATGTTGAGGGGGATGTTAAACTAAATGAAAGCAATATGTGTATTCGGACTGCCAAAAGCGCATATCAGCAGTATTTCATGAACGGTTTAGGGTATGAAGTTGAAACTTAAAGGGTATGTTGAGGGGATGAATCAACCAAAAGACAAAATTCACATATCACTGCTTCTACTACTACTACTAATACTACTACTAGTACTACTACTGCTACTACTACTACTATTACTAATACTACTATTGCTGCTAATACGTCTGCTAGCTACAACTACTACTAGTACTTGGCTAAGCGCATTGACTTGAAACTTTCAGGGCATGTCGAGCGGGATGTTGAATTAAATAAAACCACACTTTGTGCATACAGATTGTCAAAAGGGCATCTCAGGAACGCCTTAGGGTATTAAGCGGAAATTTTCAGGGTATGCTGAGAGGGGTTTTGAACTAACCATAAGCTTTGTGCACACCCACTAATAATGCTACTACAACTATTAACATTACCACTATTACTACTATTGCCACTGCGACCACGACTACTTATGCCTGCGACAGCAACTACCTGTGACTGCAACTACTTACGTCTGCTACTGCGAATGGTTGCAAGTACGACAAGTTCCGACTTGCCCTAGTAACAACTACAATCACTTGTGGTTGTGACTACTTGTGACTGCAACTATTTGCTGATGCGACAGCCTAAGATTGTGGCTATTTTCGACTGGCACTTCTTACAACTGAGAATATTTGTAACTATAGCTAATTGCAATTTGCGGCTGTAACTACTTGCAACTGTAAATACCTGTCACTATGACTACAACCTTGCGACTGCAACTACTTGTGAATGCGAGTGCATTTACCTGCGATTGCGACTACTTGCGACTGTGACTACATGGGACCCCGACTACTTGCGACTGCAACTATTTTTACTGCAACTACTTGTAAATGCTACAACTTGTGACTGCAAATACTTAAGACTGCGACTACTTACGACTGCAGGTACTTACCTCTGTTACTGCGACTGTCAGTATAACTACACGTGGCTACGACATCAATTTTTATCGACTTTTACACCTACTGCTGCGATTTCGACTGTGATTGATTCAGAGTTCAAATAAACGCACCGCACCTGTCTTAAATTGGAGTTTTTATTTAATATCATCAAACCCACATCTGAAAAGTACACAACTTAGTGGATCTAAACTGGTTTTAACAAATTAATTTTATCTTTTTTCTGAAAGCTGATTTTTGGATACACAATTGTGGCTTAATGAATATAAAATATGGACACGGAAAACATCGCTTGGAAGGCGGTGTTAAATATTGTTTCGAGAGCCATGCTAGCGGGAATAAAACATCAATTGATTATTAATCGCGCTGTGGAGTTTTTTTATTCAGAGATAATATTCTGGGCGCAAAAGAATTAATCCTACTAAAATCTGGCATACCGGACCCATTCCGTAAGTCAATCAAGGATGAATAAAATGTCTTTGGTATTATAAAATTCTTCGCCAAATCGGCTAAAGAAAAGTGTCAACTACCTACATTCGTCATTTTTGAGCCTACCGAGGTCCCTGCATGCGGAAAAGAGATAAGTGCATGCGTAACAACTAAAGTAAGTAATATGTTTCGTCGTTTTGAAGCATACAAGGAACAGTTGAATAAAGGTGACTTACAGTTTTTTGCTCAAACCAGCTTCCCTACCCAACCAAAGGCCCCCACAAAGCTGTCTGACTCTGTAGCTGTTACAAACCCCCGCCGCTGAAAACTTGGAACGGAAAGTGTTTATAGAATCTGCGTGTGGTGAATCCCTTGCTTCTGAGGTTGAGCTGAGACCAGAGAAAAATGGGTGGTGGGTAGCCGTTGTGCAGAAGGCTACTGCGGAGAAATTGGCGCTTCCGATTAACAATCATAATCTAGGTTCCAGTGCGGAAATAAAAACTCCCTCACACATCGGTATAGCTAAAAGGATTCCCGAGTCCCATAGTGCGGAGGTTTTGCTAAGTTTAATAGCCGGTTATGAGAAAGCTGAATAATGTGGAAATTCACACGCCTTCAAGCTGTAATTTCCAAGTAGAGATGCCCTTGATACTTCCTAAAAAACGCCGATAAAAATTGACCTTGAAGGCTTCAAAATCTAAGAATTTATTTATCTCCCGAAACGTTGCTTCAATTGTGACGAAATCGGCCACATATCGACACAGTGTAAAAATGTCAAGAAATGTGGCCATTGCGCTCAAAATTACCACAGTGCAACCAAAGAAAGCCATTTCAGAACCCGATGCGTTGTTTGAATTTTGAAAGCATCAAATACACGTGCTACCATGCTAACTGCCCGTTGAACAAGACTGCAAGACTGTGAAGCCGAAAAAATCTGTTTGAAATGGTTGACCCCTATATAAATTAAATAAAAAAAAAACAGTTTTTTTTTTAACTGAAAGTAAGGAACGACGTTAAAACAAAACGAACAGAAATTATTCCGTATATGAAAGGGGCTGTCCCTCCTCAACGCCTCGCTTTTTACGCTAAAGTTTTTTTATTGTTTAAAAAAGTGGAGTTGTGAGAAAGTCAAACTTTAGCGTAAAGAGCGAGGCGTTGAGGAGGGGACAGCCCCTTTCATACACGGAATAATTTCTGTTCGTTTTAAGTTTTAACGTCGTTCGTTACTTTCAGTTAAAAAAGCTTGTTTTTTCTATTTAATTTTTAAACGTTTTTGAATAAATGCAGGTTTTGATCTTGGCTCACCGTACATGAATAATTAAAACAAATTTGCATATTAATTTACTCTTATTTGGTTAAATGGCTTTCTCGAAACTTGTTTAATTTTATTTACGAACGTTTTTTTATTAGAAATAAATATACGTAACTTACGAATTAACTTACGTAACGAACTTCTATATTCATGTATTTTTTAATACGTATATTAAGGGGTTCGCCCCCTAGTCAATACCTTGCGCTTTAAGCTAAAGTTCGAATTTTGTTCCAATTCTTTAAAAATGACCGCTTAATCACAAAGGCCGTTAATTAGAATAAATAGCTCTTATGAAAGTACTAAAAAATCTTTGGCTTAAAGAGCGAGATATTGACTAGGGGGTGAACTCATTCATATATGTAATATTTTCTGTTCGTTTTAAGTTTTGATGTTGCTGCTGTTGCAGTTGAAAAACTTGTTTTTTATATTTATTTCTGATCTTTTTTTAAATAATGCTGGGATCTGGCATCCCCTTCATAGCAATGTCCCATCCCCCATGAAAACTTCCTTCATGGAAAGATCCTCCCACATAACCCCCAACCCCAAACCCCCCCCCCCCCCCCCACTACCAGAAAAAATACCCCCTGAAAACGTCTGTATGCTTCCCAATAACCAATAATATATGTTAACATTGGGTAAAGTTCATAAATTCCAGCCCACCCCCAGGAATTTCGGGGGATTAAGTCATCCTAAAAGACATACTTTTAATATTTTCGAACATGCTGAACAAAATGGCTATCTCAAAATTTCGATCAGGTGACTTTGGGAAAAAATGAACGTGGGAGAGGGCCTTGTTGCCCTCCATTTTTTCCGGTCACTTAAAAAGGGCACTAGAACTTTTAATTTCGATTCCAAGGAGCCCTCCCACACCATATTCTAGGACCGCTGGGTCGATACGATCACCCCTGGGAAAAAAAAAAAAAAACAAAAAAAAACAACAAAATGAACAAGCATCCGTGATCTTTTTTCTGGCAAAAAATGCAAAATTCCACATTTTTGTAGATAGGAGCTTGAAACCTCTACAGTAAGGTTCTCTGATACGCTGAATATGACGGTGTGATTTTCATTAAGGTTCGATAACTTTTAGGGGGTCTTTCCATCTGTTTTCGAAAATCAGCCAAATTTTCTCAGGCGCGTAACTTTTGAAGGGTAGGACTAAACTTGATGAAACTTGTATATTTGAAATCAGCATTAAAATTTGATTCTATAGGTATCAAAATACCGTTTTCTAGAGTTTCGGTTACCATTGAGCCGGGTCGCTCCTTACTTACAATTCGTTACCACGACGAACTGTTTGAAAAAACGCGTCGTGTCATGGAATATAAAGGGTAATCTCAGTGCAAAAATCGCCGGGGTAGAACAAATTTGCCTTACTGAATAAATTATATGCATACAAGAACATTTTCTCTCTGTTGAATGTATAAGACTACTGAACATAGTGCCATCACATGTCTTCCTCGTTTTACCTGTGAAAAGGCCCAGAAAACGATGGCACCCGCTCTAGTGGACTTACCACAATAATGGATAGACATACTAAATCCAACTACTGTATTTGCCAAATCTCACCATTTCCTTGCACTGAAAGTGGGTGATACTGTCATGGTGAATGTATACCTGTGTGTAAATGTATATGTGAATGTATACCTGCATGCCCGTAAAATGTCTCTATACCTGCTGACAGATTTTTGTGTTTTTATTTATCTGAAGTAATTGAGTATCATAATTATTTTTGTACCCGCATTCATCTCACAAAGAACATGTTCCATTTCATTGGTTTGTTTTTGTTTATTTTCAAGCAGTTTCTTTTTTCTTTCATCATCATTTTCGAATTCTTGTTGGTTCTGTTGTTTTTGCTATCTTAAGACTCAGACGGTGTGTGCATTTTGCTAAAGTTTCTGCTGGTCCTAAATGTGATTAAATAAAAAAAAACACAAGTTTTTTAAACTGAAAGTAAGGAGCGACGTTAAAACTTAAAACGAACAGAAATTATTACGTATATGAAAGGGGCTGTCCCCTCCTCAATTCCTCGCTCTTTACGCTAAAGTTTTTTATTGTTTAAAAAAATAAAGTTGTTAGACAGAGTCAAACTTTAGCGTAAAGAGCGAGGCGTTGAGGAGGGGACAGCCCCTTTCATATACGTAATAATTTCTGTTCGTTTTAAGTTTTAATGTCGCTCCTTACTTTCAGTTTAAAAAACTTTTTTTTTTTTTATTTAATTTCTGATCGTTTTTTTAGTTAATGCAGCTTTTATTTTGGCTAACCGTCATTGAATAAGTAAACACAATTTGCATAAAAATTTTACTTTTCTTTTACTAAATGGATGTCTTTACAAATTAACTTACGTAACTAACTTCTATATTCGTATATTTTCTTCTGGCAAAAAATACAAAGTTGCAGATTTTTGCAGATATGAGCTTGAAACCTATGTAATAGGGTTTTCTGATACGCTGAATCTGACGGTGTGATTTTCATTAAAATTCTTTCACTTGTAGAGGATGTTTCCCCCCTCTTTAAAAAATCTGGTAAATTTTCTCAGGCTCGTAGCCTTTGATGAGTAATACTAAACTTAATAAAATTATATATTTAGAATCAGCATTATAAACACATCTTTTGATACATTTATTGACATCAAAATTCTGTTTTTTAAAAGTTTCGATTACTATTGAGCCGTATTGCTTGTTTTTTTATTGTTTTTTTTTTTTTATTACGTATATGTTATTACGTATATGAGGGGGTTCTCCCCTTAGTCAATACCACGCTCTTTACGTTAAAAGTTAAAAAAAATTTGATTCACAACCCCTGAACCACAAAGGCCGTTTAATTAGAATAGATAGCTCTTTTGAAAGCACTACTAAAAAAACTGTAGCGTAAAGAGCGAGGTATTGACTTGGGGGAGAACCCCCTTACATACGTTATAATTTCTGTTCGTTTTAAGCTCTAATGTTGCTTCTTACTTTCAGTTGAAACAACTTGTTTTTTTTTATTTAATTTCTGATCGTTTTTTAAATAATGCTTGGAAATCCGGCGCCCCCTTCATAGAAATGTCCCTTACCCCAAAGAAACATCCTCCACGGAAAGATTCTCCAGAGTAACCCCCTCCTCTAGCCCCCCCCCCCCCCCCCCCTCCAGAAAAAAAAATCCTTCCTGAAAATGTCTGTATACTTCCCAATAACCAATAAATAATGCTGGCAAGTCCGGCGCCCCCTTCATGGCAATTTCCTTTCCCCCATGAAAACTTCCTTCATGGACAGATCCTCCAACATAACCCCCGACCCACCCTTCCCTCCCACTACCAGAAAAAAAAACCTCCTGAAAAACTTCTGTATACTTCCCAATAACCAATACTATATGTTAACATTGGGTAAAGTTCATAACTTTTAGCCCTCTCCCTGGGGACTTCGGGGGATTAAGTCATCCTAAAAGACATATTTATCATATTTTCGACCATGCTGAACAAAATGGCTATCTCAAAATTTTGATCGGGTGACTTTGGGAAAAAAATAAGCGTGGGAGGGGGCCTAGTTGCCCTCCATTTTTTTTTGGTCACTTAAAAAGAGCACTAGAAATTTTAATTTCCGTTCCAATGAGCCCTCCCACGATATTCTAGGACCGCTGGGTCGATACGATCACCCCTGGGAAAAAAAAAAAAAAAAAAAAAAATAAACACGCATCCGTGATCTTTCTTCTGGCAAAAAATGCAAAATTCCACATTTTGGTAGATAGGAGCTTGAAACCTCTACAGTAGGGTTCTCTGATACGCTGAATATGATGGTGTGATTTTCATTAAGGTTCTGTAATTTTTAGGGGGCCTTTCCCCCTTTTTTTGAAAATCAGCCAAATTTTCTCAGGCGCGTAACTTTTGATGGGTAGCACTAAACTTGATGAAAGTTATATATTTGAAATCAGCATTGAAATCTGATTCTTTTGATATATCTATTGGTATCAAAAACCCGTTTTCTAGAGTTTCGGTTACCATTGAGCCGGGTCGCTCCTTACTTACAGTTCGTTACCACGAACTGTTTGATTGTGATTTTTCTTATATATAGGGTGATGATTGTATTGGGGATAGACTGAGTGACCTAGATTCTAACCCTTCCGATTTTTTCATATTCTGAACCAGGATAAAATCGTTGGAAATGAAGAAGTAAATGATGGTGGGTTATTAATTTTCCAAAATGGAAAGATATATTACATTCCGAAGTTTCTGATCTTCCCAGTACCGGTGCGGGGAGAACAGGATTTATAAATTCTGGAGTTTTTTTTCAGTTCTCAGGATGATCTTGTTGTTGTAGTTCATAAACTGTCATTTCGTTGGATTGTGTGAGACTTTTCTTACAGACCTGACTCCTCATGTTGTTTTCCCTGGATATTAGTTTACTTTTAAAAACCAATTGACAAGACGCCAAGGTGGTTTAGCAGTACTAGTAAAAGAAGATATATCTTTTTGACGCCTTGCAAATGTTGAAGGTTCTCGTGAGGAATGCTGAAGTAATGGTGACTGAAATTAATCTTGAAAAAAATGATATAGTTTTTTTCCTTAGTGTACCGACCGCCTTCTTCTTTAGTCCAGTCATTCCTTTCTAAAATCGATGATTTTTTGCATCAAACTCATTTCCAAAATAACGATGTTATCCTTTCAGGAGATTTCAATATTGACCTTGTATAAGCTTTAAATGAATCTTCTGTCGATTTATTGTTTTTTTGCTTTTCTGCTATTCTGATCCTACTTACCTAATACCTACGAGAATATCACCTAGTTCTTCTTTTCGTATTTTTACGTCTTTTTTTACGTCTTTTTACGTATAGTATTTTTACGTCTTTACCACTTCATTTAAATTTTGCTGTTTTAAGTGATATATCGGATCATTTTCTGCTGATTTCAGATTTGGCTTTTTACTTATAAAATACCGCAGGTAAGTAAGGAACGTCAAGTACGGTTAATAAATAAAGTAGCAATAAAGTACCTGAATAAAAGCCTTGGTCTGGAGGATTGGCAGGAGGCTATATCCACGGAGGATACAGATACGACAACTGATACTTTTCTAAGAAGATTTAAATGCTGCCTTGATTCTAGCTGCCCATTTGTTACGAAAAAAATGCAGAGAAAAATTTCTTAAAAGGCCGTTGACAACTTCTGGAATTTTACTATCAGTAAAGAAAAAAAATGATTTATTTAAAAAGCAGTTAAAGAATCCAACTGATTATAATATTAATAATTTTGAGATTTTCAAAAAAAAAATTAATCTTACTGATACGACTGTCTAAACAACGGTACTATAAAGAGTCCTTCGAAGAAGCTCAAAATTACCCCCGTAAAACTTGGTCTTTAATTAATTCTTTTATAAAAAAAAAAATGGGGAAAAAAAATCTTAGTTTCTCGAAATTATTGGTTTGGAGGATGGATCGACTACTAATAAATCGGAGGAAGAAGCTGATATTTTGAATACTTATTTTGCTAATATAAGAGAGGTAATTGCTTCATCAGTCATGAACCAGTTTGATTCAAGCAGTAATAAACATTTTTCTTTGCACCTTCCATTTCCTCAATGTAATTCAATTTTTCTTAAGCCTACATCTCAATTTGAAATAACAAAAATATTTTGTGATCTAAATCCAGGTAATTCAGTGGGAATAGACTGGTCTAGTTTTAAAATTGTTAAAGAAATTTTGTCTGCAACAACAATTTTACCATTACAAGATATAAATAATCTTTCATTTAAAACTGGAGTTTCCCCCTATTTATTTGAAGAAGTGGGGATAATTCCACTTCTAAAACGTGACATTCCTGAAAACCCATCCAATAACTGACCTATTTCTATTTTGTCAGCTTTTTCTAAAATATTTGAGAGCGCAATTTATAAAAGGTTTAATGATTTTCTTAAATTGTCTTATTTCGTCACAGATTCCCAATTTGGTTTACGGTCAGGACGCAATACTGAACACGCTATCCTTGCTCTCATCCAATATATTCATGAATGCTAAAATAGACAAGAAATTCCTGCAACAATATATTTAGATTTAAAAAAGCATTCGACACAATATCCCATTGTATTCTTTTTTGTAAATTGGGATAGTTGTTGTGTGCGCTTTCGAAGGCTGGGGTACCTCAGGGCTATGTCCTAGGTCCTCTGCTTTTTTTTATTTATATAAGTGACCTTCACCGCGCTTTGGCAATTCGTTGGCTCAACACACAGATGTTGCTGATTATACGACAATTTCGCTTTCTGAGAGGAACGACGAGGATTTGGTTGCAAAACTGGATGCTGCCTTTTCTAATGTTTTTGATTGGTGTTCATCCAATTTTATTTCTTTGAATTTATCGAAAACTGATTTTATAATTTTCGGCAGAAAGCCAAATATTTGTCCTCGCATTATCCGAGTTACTTCTTCAAAATATCTATTATCGATATCTCGGGTGAAAACGATAAAGTGCCTTGGAATTGTGATTGATAAAAGTTTATCTTTTAATACATATGTTCAAAAACTACGCTTAAAGATTTCAAGGTGTGTTGGTGTAATGCGAAGGTTAAAGTGTTACTTGCCCTACTCTGCTTTACAAATCATTTATTTTGCTCTGTTTCAGTCTAATATTAATAATTGTTCTATAGTATATTTATCTACATTTAAAAGCCATTTTAAACCAATATATAAATTTTACAAAATGAAGCCCTAAGAATCCTGAAACTTTTTATTCCATCTTCTATTGCGCTTTCAAATACGTTTTCTACAGTATCTTGATATACTTATCTAGATGTACTTCCAGTTCCTCAACAATTTACTTTTGGAGCAATTCCTTTCAACTGTAATTACAACATCAAAAAATTACCACTATATTACCTCAATCAAAGTTTTTGTTCTCCCAATCACAAGATTTAAATAATTATAACACTTGGCAAAAAAAGAGTGTCTACATTGACAAGTATACTAATGAGAGATCTAAATTCGTTCCGTTTGTGTCGATAGTCCGGTATTGGGATGCTCACAAGGACCTTATTGATAAATTTACTTTTATCCTATTAATAAAAAGGAATAATAAATTGTATTTAGTTCATACTTATCTTTAATTTAACGTCTGTGAAATAAGATAAAGTTTTTGTATGATTTGTTGCTCTGGTTGAAAAAGGGCTTGTCCGCTATCTTCTAGCATTAGTTTGTATTAATAATATTGAAATTTTCGATATTTATATTTCGATATATAGTTTTCTGAGCTCGTCTACCCATGGGCCTAGTCAAATATATACATAAATATGTTAATACTAAATAAATGATTGATTGTTTTTATTACTACTGTTTTATACTGCTACGACCAATATTACAACTATTGAACTAAACCAAAAGCATCCAGAATCCATATGGTCAAAATACCATAGATGCAGTCCCTCCGTAACAGGATAAGGTATTAAAGTGAAACTTCTAGAGAAAGTTCAGGAGGTTGTGAAATGAAATCAAAAGACATCATGTGTGTCCAGATTGTCAAATGGGCAGCCGTGTGATTTCCCAGGAACAGCTAAGAGTGTTATATTGTAACTTTCCGGGCATGTTGTTGGGGATGTTTAGCTAAATTATTAGACTATGTCTGCATCCTAGGTTGCCAAATGGCGTGTCTGCAAAATTTAAGAAATAGTCAAGATTATTAAGCTAAAACTGTCAGGGCATGTTTATTGTGATACTGAACTACATCAAAAGAAACTATAACCATTTAGGTTGTAAAAAGGGTCCACCTGCAATATCTTGATAATGGATAAGGATATAAGTTTAATTTTTCAGGTTATGTTGAGGGGAATGTTGTAATGAATCCAAAGACACTATTTGCATCAGATGGTGAAAAAGATGTATCTGTAATATCTCCGGAATGGCTAAGGGTATTGAGTTAAGACATTCAGAGTATGTTGAGGAAGATGTGAACTAAATCAAAAGACACGGTGTGCATGCAAGGCTGCCGAAATTGGTTTAACGGCGATATTTCAGAAACGCCTACCGGAATTTAGTCAAAACCTCCAGTGCATGCTGAAGGGAATGGTCGATTAACATTTGTCTATGCTCAGGGTTGTAATATAATAGTGGTCCGAATGGCTTCAGCCCTACAGAAGCCCAAAGATTATGCAAATTTTCAATCCATTTATTTGAAAAATATTCAACTTACAAAAAATGTCTCTATCAAAAGTTTTTTTAGTAGAACTATTATTGAAATGTGTTGCAAAATGTTGTCCATTATATAAATGGCAAACCAAAATCATAATTCTTTAGGAGAAAAACCGAATAAAGCTTTCAAAATATTCCTTTTATTAACAAGTAGAAAACCCAATCTTTATTTAAGGACGAACAGAAATTAATTTTAGCAAGCTTTTTCCACAAAAGAGGTATTTAAAAAAAATAACTGAAAAGCTACATTAAAACTAAGACAGAGGGAAATAAAGTTAGATAGTAATCCAAGCGTAAAAAAAGAACAAAAATCACAAGCAATAAATAAATAAAACCCAAAACGAAAAGATTTTACAATAAAATAGTAAGTCAAACTTACAATAGACATAAAACTACAACATACAGGAGTAGTAGTAACCCCTCCCCATGCCTTGTAGAGACCAGATCGTCATTTCAGTTTTGCTGAAAGCAAAATACATTTGAGGTATTTTCTTTTTTATAACCTTAATAAATACAAAAGTTCTGAAACCTACAGGAATAAATATCAGTGTATATTAAACTGTCAATCTGCATTTCATTAGTTCTTTCAACTATCTTTGTTAATACAATTACTTTTTCGCTTGTTTCTGTTGGTGTTGTGACAAATAAAACTCACAGTTCGAAATTAAAGTTGTTTTCAGTAAAGTGCAAATAATATTCTAGTCTTACAGCCCTACTCCTATTTAAAAGAAATTCTATTCCTTTTAAGTTTTACTTGACTATCTTTTCTTATTTTTGTTCATAATTAGTTTTACTTATTTATTGATGATGATTTATGTTAAAAAAGATTTTGTTTTCCCGATTCCTTTTTTTTTTGAATTGCAAAGTTTTTTTGTAAAAGTTTCCTACAGAGGGGGTTTTTCTACATAACCTATATCAGAACCCCTATATCGAGCCATTTTCTTAAAGACTGATACAGCGTCTTATTTTTGTAATTTGTCTCACTACGAGATCTTATCCTAAACTCCTAGTTTCTACTACTGGAGAACCAAAAATACACGGCGTGCCAATAAAATCCCTCTTTTGTCTTGCAAATGAGCTGCAGTGCCTGATTACCCCCCCCCCCCCCCCCCCCTGTTAGATTACCCACGTGTAAACAATCCATCAGTCTCGTTCAGTCGACATTTGAAGCATAGACCTTCGTCTTTGTGATCCGTGTAGTTGCCACGGGGGAGGCATTTTAGGTATTATGGATAATGACATTCATTTGGCCATGTTCTGTCTAATGTCACTTTCTTTTTGTGACCAACTTTCACATGTAATAACTTAATTACATAGGGAAAGGTCAATAGATTTTTTTTTCGTAGCCACTGAAGCAATTGTTAAGGTGATTTCCATACAGGTCAAAGCTATTGAAATGGCAAAGATTTTTAGGGCTATGTAAGATCACAGTTTATCAAGCCGATATAATGGTGTCACTCTGTTTTATATTCCTTACACCACACTTATCTTGATAAGCTTTCCTGAATCAAGATTTTAGCCCACTTGATCTTCACAACTCACACCCCAGTGACATTGAGCTTTCTAGGTTATGTGATCCCTTTGTGCCAAGATACATACCCTTCAAGTTTCAGAATGTTTTGTTCTATTTAGGCACTTAAGCTTTTGCCTGCTGTTTAGGTTTCACACAAGCCATACATACGAATTGTAATCTGGGCAGTGGGCACTACCCCTTTTCGGCAAATAGTACTTACACTGTGATGTCCTTTGGTTCAGGATATATTGTCTGTAAGTTTGAGGCCAATCGATTTTAATTTAAGCATTTATAATATTTTAAGTCCCAGAACGGTTTTGTCCTGAAATTGAAAACCAGTAATAAGACTTACGGTCATTGATGATGTTCAAATCCAGTGATTCCTATTCTTATATACTTAATTAGAAACATACAGTCCCATAATTGCTTTCAGTCTGGGCTGGCCTAAATTTTCCAATTCTGGCAACTTTTTATCCAGCTGATAGAAAATATTTTAATAGCTCGGTATCGGTTCAACCATTTAGTTTGCATGCGAAATTTCATGTGCAAAATTCAACTTGATCTGGCAAGAAAATTGAAAATAAAATCACGGGGACATTAGTCTGGGGATAGGCTAATGCTAAAATTACGGAGCCTCGATGAAATTGAACTTTCCCATGAATAGCTGAATTAAGCTTATTTCATTATTTTTTTAAAAGTATATGCTTTTCTAGGTTATTTTTGATTGTTTAATTAACTTTCTGATAATTGGGTAAGCCTGGTAAATATTTTTATTAGGCTAGGCTAATGTGTGATTCAAGGTAATCTAGTATTCAGATAGCTAAGGAAAAAACTTGCCTTTAGAATCATAATTTCCTCCTGAATCCAAATATGACATTAGTTTCTGTTGCAAATTTTAAACTAGCCTAACCTAATATATCCTTTTGAATCTTACTCAAATATAGCCTATAGCCCATGTTATATATTGCCCATGCATTTACTGATTCTAAATTTTTGCACCATTGATTCAATTTACAGGTATTTTAACAATATTGATGCTAACAGAGGTATGCAAGCTGTATATACAATGAGAGTAAAAGGTATCATCTTTGAGGGTCTGTAAAGGGCTTAAAATTGAATTTGCAACAGAAAAAATCTCATATTTGAAGTCAAATATGAATCTAAATATGATTACTCTTAAAAAAAAAATCAGCAAAGGGTAAAATTTTAGACAGGCCACTTTGCAATCTTGGAAAGAGGTTAGGTTAGGAAACTGAGAGGTAAATTTTTACCAAATCATATTATTGACTTACAACTAAAGTGAATATACCATTTGAGGTAAATTTTTACCAAATCATATTATTGACTTACAAATAAAGTGAATATACCACTTGATGCCTTTTTTATGCTCTTTCCAAAAATATAATAATAATTTTTGTTGGAAATGAATTTCACCCCCACCCCTACATACCAATTCAGGGTATATATTTAAACATTTGGGGGGTGGGGTAAAGTTTAAACTTACCTCCCATTTACATCAGAAATAAAATTGCCCCCCCCCCTAATGTGCAAATATGTACCCTGAATTGGTATATATAGGGGTGGGGGTAAAATTCATTTTCAATAAAAATGATTATTATATTTAGAAAGAGCATAAAAAAGGCATCAAGTGGTATATTCACTTTTTTTGCAAGTCAATAATATGATTTGGTAAAAATTTACCCAATATGATGCCTTTTTTTATGCTCTTTACAAATATAATAATAATTTTTTCTTGGAAATGAATTTTACCCCCACCCTTATATATACCAATTCAGGGTATATATTTGCACATTAGGGGGTGGGGGTATATTTTATTTCTGATGTAAATAGGAGGGAAGTTTAAACTTTACCCCCCCCCCCCCCTCAACGTGCAAATATACACCCAAATTGGTATATGTAGGGGTTAGGGTAAAATTAATTTCCAACAAAATGATTATTATTTTTGTAAAGAGCATAAAAAAGGCATTGAGTGGTATATTCACTTTAGTTGTAAGTCAATAATATGATTTGGTAAAAATTTACCAACTGAGACTTTCAGAGAAGGATCTACAGGCTATAGTATGTCTGGGGAAGGTATTCTGAAGTACCTACCTCCACTCCTTCTCCCTCTAGAGGGTACTGACCTAAAAATCTTAGTGTTATAAAAGTGAAGTCTAGCAAAACAGATCTTCTGCTTGTTTGAACTATAAGAAAAGTATTTACAGCTTCACAATGTTGCTCAATCCCAATTTATGAGGTTTCATAGATCTGCATATACATTTCCTAATTTCAGAAAAAAAACTATTGATATGGCCTAAAATTCTACTCAAATAACAGGAAATGCATTTTTGAAGCAAAAACAAGAGAAAAAGAAGCTGAAAATTAAGGTATAATGTTTTTTTTGTCAAAATTCCAATAGGTATACACCTGTCAAGTATAAAAATTTCTAAGACTTAGAAATTATAGCAGCTTTGAAATCATAGAAGACTTAGACATTGTAGTAGCAGTGGCTTTGTAATACCTTCCTAGAGTTTGTTTGTTTTTGGCCCTAGATTCATTACTCAAAATTGCATTATCCTAACCTAACCTCTTTCCAAGATAGTAAAAGTAGCTTGTCTAAAATTTTCCCCATCAAAGCTTTGTGCAGAAGCTATAGCCTAGGGTCAATATCCAGGCATTAGGGGCAGGGGGCTAGGATACAATTACATTTGTAGCAATTATTACATTTTCAGGTAATTGTGTACATGGCCTCTTCTGAACTCAATAATAGTTTATTAGGTAAATATATACATTACTGACATAGAGAAGAAAAACCAACTAGGCCTACTCAGGGGCATCCTGAGGCTCATTTTATTGGGGTGGGGGGCAATCTTCATAAATTTTACCAAATTGCTACCTGATTTATGCCAAATTTTCAGCAGAAATCAAGAATTTTGGCAAATTTTGCAAGATTTTGCCAAAATTTCCACCTTTAACAAAAGTTTTACCAAATGCCAAAAAAGTTGGAGGGCAGTGCTCCCCCCCCCCAGGACGTCCCTGCACCTACTTGATGCCTTTTTCATGCTCTTTCAAAATATAGTAATTGTTTCACATTCACCCCCCCCCCCCCCCCCTGATGGTCAGTGCTGTAATTTTGTAAAAATCTTGGGGAGGAGAGGCAAAATTGGAGCCAATTTCCTAGAAACAAGTGAAAACTGAAAAATGAGCCATAATAGTACCACCAAGGTAAAGAAATACTATATAAAACTTATTCTTTTTTGGGGATGCTTGAATTATGAAGCCTTATCTTAGTTTTGACAAGATTTTTGAAAAAAACTAAATTTCAGCTGGGGGGGGGGGAGGCAAACTAGGGCATGGGGGGAGCAAACCAAGGTCTGGGAGAGGCAGTTTCCCACTGTCCCATAGCAAATTATGCCCCTGTTGATGGTCCTGTATTTAGCTTTAATAAGTATATTTCTCTGTTGTTTTACCTCTCTTGATGCTTTGTTTTCTTTGTGGATAGATTCCTTGGATGTCAAATACTACTTAAACAATGTTTATTAATCTGATAACACCAGATATAAATATGATAATTACAGTTGTATCCCCCCACTGAATAGGATCAGATATTTAAATATACTTAGCCCTAGGCTATGTAAAAATAAAATAATGATTTTATATTATTTCATGTTATAAGCCAACTTTTCAGTGAAATTAATTTTAAATAAACTTTCAGAAAAACCTTTTCAAACATAAGTAAAGAGCCATATTAAACTTAAGATCTGCAGAAATAAAGTCTAATAGTAGTTTAAACTTAAAATAACCAGAGATTACTATTAAAGAATAAATGAAATCCAAGACAAACAGGAGTAAATAAAGGGTCATATCAAAAAAAGATAACAAGATTGATATAGATGAATAAATAAACTTTAAAGTAGTAAAAACTAAACTGAATATTCAAGCCAAACTTTAAAAAAATACTTCAAGCAGAAGTTTGGAGAAAATTAATACAGAAGCATTAAAGTTCCAAAATCTATTGTATCATTTGTATTTTATTAATAATAATAATAAAGATGACTAGAAAGAACTAATAAAATGAAAATCTAATATATAGTAATATTAGTCAATGATGCAATAGGCTTCAGAAAGTTAAGAGAGAGGGTAGGGGCAGTAACTGAAGAACTGTTTGAGGTAATTTTTGTTTGTTTCTAGTTTGACTTGAATGATCCATTTAATTATTACTCACAGTTGTGTGTTTTTATGAAGACCTCTGCACTGAATAATTTTTACACTTTTATAAGACAATCCATGGGAGCTACCTGTTTAAGTACTGAATTCTTTGGAGATTTCTTTATGGGCATGCTGGTTGTTGTGACCCTCTGAGGTTAGCCATTTAATATTCTTTTTCAGTCCACAATGTTTTGCTCTATCTCAGATTGAAATATTTTGAGAAATGTTTCAATTAGAAGAGGATGTGACATTCCAAATATGTTTGGGATTGTAGATGGTCATGCATGATCCTAAACCTGTGTGGAAAGGTCTACTTATTTATCATTATATCCATGCAAATAACCTATTGGAACTTGATTGAATTTGGTAGGGGTTAGTAGCTAGGACTTCTGTTGTGCTTTTAGATGGTTCAAGTCTAACTCAATTAACATTGTTGCTTATGGTGCTGTCTAACAAAAATCAAAGGATCTTAGCTGCTGTAGTTTCTGATCTTCTTAGGATTTGTTTATTATTAATTAAAAAAAACTTTCCAAAAAATAAGTTTTTCAAAGAAAAGTAAAGGCCATTTTAAACTTAAGCTCAGCAGATACAAATACTTTTTAAAATTCAAACTCAAAACAACCAGAACTTACTATTAAAGAATAAACAAAACCCAAAACAAACAGAAATTAAATGAACAATCATAGCAAAAACATACAACAAGTAATAATATAAATGAATAAATAGATCTTAAAGGGATTAATGCTTAAATTGAATATGAAAATCAAGCTTGAAACAAACCAAATCAACACAAACAAGAGTTTGGGTATCACCTCCTTCTCTCACTGTAAAAGTCTAAAACCTACTGTGTCATTGGTGCTTTACTGATAACCAATTTTATGACAAATGTTTTCTTTTGTACTTAATATTGAAAATAAACATTAAAATTATAGTAACATTTTGAACTGATGAGCTTTCAGCAATTAATATCATTATGCATCAAATATTCTGTTTATTTTATTAGCTCTTTTTAAAGTTGTTAAAGACAAAATATAATTTCACTACAAACAAGTGCATGGATACTGCCTCCTTTCCTAACTGTGAATAAAAACCAAAAGCCTGCTGTGTCATTGGCGCTTGACTGAAAACGAATTATATTACAAATATTTTCTTTTCCAGTTCTTACAGCATTGAAAATAAAAATACAATTACAGTGAAATAAATTCTTTAACTGATGGATCTTTCAACAATTACTATCATTATACATCAAATATTCAATTTTATGTTGTTTATGCTTTCCAAAACTGTTCAAGGCGCATATAGTTTTCAGTAAAGCACCAATGACGCATTAGGTTTTAGACTTTTACACTGAGAGAAGGAGGTGATACCCAAACTCTTGTTTGTAGTGATTTTTGTTTATTTCAAGCTTGATTTGCATATTCAATTTAAGTTTCAATCGTTTTAAGATTTATTTATTAATTTACATTAATATCTATTGTATGTTTGTTTGCATTGATTGTTTATTTAATTACTGTTTGTTTTAATTTTCATTTATACTTCAATAGGAAAATTTTTTTTTTTCGTTTTTGAGCTAGATTTTCATATTCAATCTAAGCATTACTTGCTTTAAGATCTATTTATTCATTTATATTATTACTTGTTTTACGTTTTTGCCATGATTGTTTATTTAATTTCTGTTTGTTTTGGGTTTCATTTATTCTTTAATAGTAATTTCTGGTTGTTTTGAGTTTGAATTTTAAAAGGTATCTGTATCTGCTGAGCTTAAAGTTTAAAATGGCCTTTACTTTTCTTTGAAAAACTCATTTTTTGGAAAGTTTTTTTTTTTAATTAATTTTTGTTTGTTTGTTTTTGATTGCAAACAATTTCAAGTTTTTGAAAATTCCTTATTTCAAAATCAAACTTAAAAAAAATAATCAAATGTTCATCAAAGTATCAAAACTAGTATCAAAGTTACAATATCAAAGTGCAAAAAGGGTTTGTATCAACCTCAGAGTTTTTATTATCTGATGTTTGAACTATTTTGAACAAAATTGCTATCTTAAAATTTTTATTGGATGGGTTTGGGGAAAAAGGGTGTGGGGGGACTAATTAAGCTTTGGTCTCTTTTGACTCTTTAAAAGTGAACTAGAGTTTTCTATTTACTATCAAATGAGCCCTCTCTGAAGTTTATACAAGTATCCCTTCTATAAGAACCATAGATATCCCCAGAGTATAACTTACAACGCCTGTCCCTGGGCCTGGGGGGCTGTGTCGACCCTGGATTTTTAGTATCTTATGGTTGAACTATTTTTAACAAAAAGGTCACCTCAAATTTTTATTGGATGGGTATATCCATCTGATACACCCAAAGGCATGCAGGGCAGGAGGGGCTAGTTGCCGTCCAATCTTTTTCACTCTGAGAAAATGAACTACTAAAACTTTTAATTTCCATTCAAATGAATCCTCTCTGAAGTTTATACAAGCATCCCTTTCATAAGAACCACATACAGCCCCAGGACATAGCTTGCAACGCTTGCTCCCCGGGCCCTGGGGGAATTTGTCAACACTGGAGTTTTTGTTATCTGACCTTTGAACTATTTTGAGAAATGGCTCTCTCAAAGTTCTTATCAGAAGGGCTTGAGAAAAATAGGGCATGGAGAGGGGGGCAAGTTGCCCTCCGATCTCTTTTGACTCTAAAAAGTGAACGAGAACTTTCAATTTCCAATCATATGAGCCCTCCAAAGTATATATGCACATACCTTCCATAAGAAACATATATGCCCCCAGAGCAATACTTACAACGCCTGCCCCGGGCCCTTGGGGGGTTGTTTTGACACAGGAGTTTTTCTTATCTGACCTTTAAACTATTTTTAACAAAATAGCCATACATAAAGGAGTTTTTGTTATATAATCTTTGAACTATTTTTAACAAAATGGCTACCTCAAATTTTTTATCAGATGTATTTGGGGAAAAAGGGCTTGGGGGGCAGTTGCCCTCTGATCACTTTTGACTCTTAAAAAGGGCACTAGAACTCTCGATTTCCAATTGAATGAGCCTCCTTTGAAGTTTATATGACGACCCTTCTATATGAAGTGCCTGTGGGAAAAAAATAAATGGATTGTAGGGGGAGGCTAGCTGCCCTCCAATTACTTTTGACTCTTAAAAAGTGAATTACAACTTTCAATTTCCAATCAAATGAACCCTCTAGGAAGTTTATATGAGCATCCCATCCATAACAACCATATATGCCACCAGGGCATAACTTACAACGCGTACCCCTGGGCCCTGGGTGCTGTGTTGACACCAGAGTTTTTTGTTATCAGAACTTTAAATTATTTTTAACAAAATGTTTATCTCAAAATTTTTATCTGATGTATTTAGGGCGTGGAGAAGGGGGGGACTAGTTTCCCTCTGATCTCTTTTGGCTCTTAAAAAGTGAACAAGAACTTTCAATTTCCAATCAAATGAGCCCTCTCTGAAGTTTATATGAGCATCCCTTCCATAAGAACTATATATGCCCCTAGAGCATTACTCATAACGCCTGCCTCCAGGCCCTGGCGGGTTCAGTCAACACAGGAATTTGTCTTATCTGACCTTTGAAATATTTTTAATGAAATGGCTATTATAAAAATTTTATCGGATGGGCTTGGGGAAAAAGGGTTTGTGGGGGGGGGGGGGGCTAGTTGCTCTCAGATATTTTTTGACTCTTAAAAATTGAACTAGAACTTTCAATTTCCAATCAAATGAGCCCCCTCTGAAGTTTATACAAGCATCCCTTTCATAAGAACCGTATACCCCCTAGGGCAACACTTACAACGCCTATCCCCCAGGCCCTGGGGGAGTTTTTTTAATCTAATTTTTGAACAATTTCCAAAAAAACTGACTATCTCAAAATTTGTAGCAGATGGGTTTTAGGGAAAAAAGAGTGGGAGGGGGGCTAGTTGCCCTTAACTCTCTTGACTCTTAAGAAGTGAACTAGAACTTTCAATTTCCAATCAATGAGCCCTCTATGAAGTTTATACAAGCATCCCTTTCATAAGAACCATACATGCCCTTAGGGCATAACTTAGAACGCCTTCCCCTGGGCCCTGGGGGGGGGTTGTATTGACACCAGATTTTTTCTTATCTGACCTTTAAACTATTCTTAACAAAATGTCTACCTCAAAATTTTCATCAGATGGGTTTGGAAAAAGAAGGCGTGGGGGGTTGGGGCTAGCTGCCGTCGGATCTCTTTTGACTATTAAAAAGTGAGCTCGAACTTTCCATTTCCAATCAAATGAGCCCTCTGAAGTTTATACAAGCATCCCTTTCATACAAACCATATATGCCCCAGGGCATAACTTACAACGCCTGTTGGGGGTTTTGACAATACCTGAGTTTTTGTTATCTGACTTTTGAGCAATGTTTAACTTAATGGTTATCTCTAAATTTTATTGGATGCATTTGGAGAAAAAGGGGCTTAGGGGGGGGGGGGGGCTAGTTGCCCTCCAATCTCTTTTGACTCTAAAAAACTGAACTAGAACTTTCAATTTCCAATCAAATGAGCCATCTCTGAAGTTTTTACGAGCATCCCTTCAATAAGAACCATATATTCCCCCCAGGGCATAACTTCCAACACCTGCCCTCAGGCCATGGGGGGTTGTGCCGACCCGGAGTTTTCGTTATATGGTCTTTGAACTATTTAAAAAATAAGCCATTTCAAAGCTCTTATCGGATGGGTTTGAGGACAAAAGGGCGTGGAAGGGGGGCTAGGTGCCCTCCAATCTCTTTTGACTCTTAAAAAGTGAACTAGAACTTTCAATTTCCAATCAAATGAGCCCTCTTTGAAGTTAATACGAGCATCCCTTCCACAAGACCCATATATGCCCCCAGGGCATAGCTCAAAACGCCTGCCCCCTTGCCCTGTGGGGTTGTGTTGGACCCGAATTTTTGTTATATGATCTTTGAACTATTATTAACAAAATAGCTATCTTAAAATTTTTATTGGATGCATTTAGAAAAAAGGGTGGGGGGGGGGGGGGGGGGCTGGTTGCCCTCGGATATTTTTTTTACTCTGAAAAATTGAAATAGAACTTTCAATTTCCAATCAAATGAGCCCTCTCTGAAATTTATACGAGGATTCCTTCCATAAGAACCATATATGCCCCCAGGACTTAACTTTTTTATGGCAACTTCTTCAATATAAAGTGCCCTGCTCTAAAAAAAATAAAAATAAATAAATAATACATTGTGCCAACATTGTTCTTATATGCCCCCTGGGTATAACTTAAAACCCTTGCCCTGAGGGTTTTGGGGCAGTGTCCTCTTCAAAAACATATTTTCTATCTTGAAATCAACTATGCTGAACAAAATGGCTATCTCAAAATTTTGATTGGATGTGTTTGGAGGAATGATGGGCGTGGGGGGGGGGGGCTAGTTGCCCTCCAATCACTTTCAACTATTAAAAAGGGCACTAGAACTCTCGATTTCCAATCAAATGAGTCCCCTTTGAAGTTTATACGACGACCCTTCCATATGAAGTGCCTCTGGGGAAAAAAATAATAATAAATAAAAAATAATAATAAAACATCGGAGCCCTATGGCCTTTACTATAGGCAACGCTATAGCATTGCCTCTGATTCTGTAATTTTGTTTATTGTGAGCTAATCTATGCCTGTTTTAAGTTTTTAATTCTTTTTCATTTAATTTTAAGTTCTTTGTAATCTCTGTTTTATGTTTCATTTTGTACTAGCAATAATTCTTGATAGTTTTGAGTTTGACTTCTTGTATAAACTTATTTTTGCTTGTCTCATTTTTTAAGTAAAAATCTGTTTATTATTTTTTTTTTTTATTAAGAATAATAAAGAAATCAAATATATATATCCGTTGAGGTGATTTCAACTGCTTAAGAAATAGAATATCACCTGTGTTTTTTTTGTATTCTGCTTGTTAATTGACTGTTTAAATCAATCTTTAAAGTTTGAAGTAGTTTGTAGATTTATAGAAAAGTTTGGAAGTAATACTTCATTTTTATACAGAGAAAATAACAGGAAGAAGTATAATATTTAATTCCAACAGTAAAAAATAGAATTGAAAATGGTATATTTTGGGAACTCTTTGGGACTGTTTGTCAACAGATAGAAAAAATTGAAAAACAAAGATACAGAAATTAGCAAAGAGGAAAAAAACTGACAAAGATCCAAATGTATTTGAGCAAAAAATATCAATCATAGTCCACACTGTTCAGAGAATTTTGACTAATAAATTGACTCCAAATAGAAAGAGTAATCAAGCCCAAATCAAATTGAAATTGATAGATCCAGACAACTTTTCTAATTTTTCCCATGTCTTTTCTAGGTCCAAGCCAAGTACCAGCAATATAGCTAAAATATGCTCCTCAATAGTTTGGAAGCTTTATTAAATGAATTTAAAGAGGTCTAAAGTGCTATTGGAAATCCTGGGCAAATCAGCCAACACACTTATTTTGTTATAAAAAAACTTTATTCTTCCTTAAGGGAACTTTTGCAATTTCTATGTAAATGGGTCTTAAACCTCAAAGAGAAACGAGATATATTTCCTCTATTAGTTATTGCTACAAATTGTGTTACTAAAACAATTCTTTGCATAACAATTCATTGTTGCATCAAATATACAAAAAAGGAAAAAAAAAAAAAATTTCAGCATCAAATCTTTTTGTTCCTTTGAAGGGTTGCATCTTTTTCTGTTTTTCTTGTTGTTAAAATTGTTTTCTGAATGATATTGTGAAATACAAAATAATTCTAGATAAATTAAGAAGATTGACTAAGCTATTATAAATCAAACTGAAGAGTAAACAGGATGAAACCAAATTACTCTTATAATCAGTTTTCTATTTCTTTAATCAGTCAGTCAGGCAATATATACTCAGTTTTTTTATTTCTTAAAAAATGTTCTAAATAAAAAAGAATAGTTCTTTCTGTATAGATATTTTATAAACTTAACACACTTACGGTTTTTTTTTAGTTGATAAGATGAACTTTAAGAAGCATGAACACCCTACCTCATAGAAAGGTTGTATGTGCTTTCCAAAGCAAACAAAAATAAAATTGACACTCCGTTTCCTCCTAAATAGTAACCAGTAAAATTGCAGGCTTTTTTGTTGTAAAAGTTTACTTGACTACTCTTTGTAGAGACATTGGAGCCTTAAAAGGAGGGAGTCAGAATTTTCGATGGAAGGAGTTAAAGCACCAGAAATGTGTATTTTCTGGATTGATGTCCTTGCACTTTAAATTCTTGTTTTTCTAGGATAGGATCCACTTTAAAGATGATTTGGCTTGTACTGGCAAGATTCATTGTTGGCATACTAGTGTTCTGCCTCAGTTTCATTGGGATACTAAGAATGGTTAGTTATTTACATTGCATTTGTATGGTATCTGTAAAATACAAATTTCATTGGTAGAGCATGTCACATTGTGAATATGTTCTCAATGAACTTTCAACTAAAATCAATAACTTTTGTTTCAGAATGTTAAGTAAACACATCTTCATTGTTCGATTTTAGTGACAGTAGCTGCTATGAAATATATATTGTCTGTAAGTCTTTTGATGACTTTGTATATGAAATATTTGTATGATCTCCTAAGGACAACTAGACCAGAGTCACTATAAAATATTCAGCTTAATGGCGTAAGGATTCATAGATGAATTCAGTCTACATACATAGCTGTGTTGCACAATGATTATGCTCGTCTATGATGCAATGTACTTGGATTTTTCAGAACAAATTGAAAAATTGTGTAAAACATTCAACAACTAGTATTTTGTTTTAAAGATTGTAAGATTAAAAAAAAAAAATCCACACAAATAAAGGGTAAAGCAAAATGACATTTTGTATTTCAAAAGACAGTTATAAACAAGACAGAAAAATTACTTTGGTTAGTGAACAAAAAGCACTATTCCATTTTACTCCCATATTTTTAAAGATGCTTTTTATTACAGTGTCACCCATTATCAAAACAATACATAGTCTTTCCTGGAAATTTACATACTTCTTTGTGTTATTTCCAGTGGGAGCATTTTGTCATTTCTGGGGGGAGGGTGCATTGTCGTCATGCATGTGTGCTGTGAAGGCAGCTGACATTGTTGCTCTTGCTGCTGATCCAGCAACTGCTGAGGCAATGCTAATCAAAATAGTGCATTTCTCTCAACTATTGAACCTAAATATACAGCTTTATTATCAGCTTGGGCTTTACGGACAGGAATTGGAAAAGGTTGGTAGCTTCACTTATCTTGGCTTGCTAATAGACTCTTGTGGAGGCTGTAACCTTGGCGTACAGAATGGAGTCAATAAAGCCCAAGCCATATTATTTCAACTCTGCCGCCATTTGTGGAACCAACAGGAATTCAGTTTTAAGACAAACATTTGTGTCTATAAAGCGGCTGGTAGATCTATTCTCTTCTTCGCAGTTGAGACTTGGCCCCTGAAGGTGCTTCATCTCCATGGCATGGAAGTCTTTAACCACTGCTGTTTACAAAAAATCCTGAGGATTCAATACTCCAGCATAACCTCAAATGCTGATATTTGTCACTGCTGCTTTAACATCCAGCCCTCAGCTAGGATTGTCAACCAGAGAAGACTGCATTGGCTTGGCCATGTCCGGAGAAGGCCCAATGACCGCGTCGTCAAGCAAGTGCTTCTAGCTGCTCCTCTGTCAGATTAGCGCAGACGTCCTGGCAGTCAATTGAAGAATTGGTTGGCGACTATAAAAAATTACCTCGATACCATTGGTGGATTTCAGAAGTTTGGCAGAAAGTGAGAGAGCTGCTGGCTTCGGTTTGCAGAAAAGCTGGAACAAGATCATGACAAATGGGATTCAACCATATGGAGTCTTCTAGATGCCACGTGAGGTATTCACGTCTGATCCCGCAGCAAGTACAAGTAAATAAGTACTCTGTGCTGAACTCTTTGTACCCTTTTATCAGAGAATCAAGGGTAGCTTCCTGTTTAATCGCTGAATGCTTTGGAGATTGCTTAATGGGCATGCCATATTTTCTGGCCTTGTTCTGAGCTTAGCCAGAAAATTGTCTTTTTAGTCCCAACCTTATGGGTTTGAATTCTTGTTCCCTGACTTGAAAAGTCCTCTTATCAGGATCAGAATCTAATTCAGTCTGTATCCAAGTTTAAACCAAGTGTGAAATTACTGCGCATGCCACAGCATCACACACTGCAATGACTAAATACTGAAGATAGTATATTTCCTAAAGAACAATTCTCACTCCTCTGCAGTATCACCACAAGAATAGTTCAAATGCGCACAAGACCTTTTGTACTCTGTATGATAGCATTCTCTACTGAGGGATATTTAAGACTAGTAATCTTGACAATGGTTTTTTTGCTCTTATAAAGAGCAATGACTCTTATAAAGAGCAAAACACGGCTCATTTTAGCCAAAATTTAAAACAAAAAACTGGATTTTTGAGAATACTTTCTATTGACAAATATTTTGCATATAAGACTATTTTGGCTCTCCATGGCATGGAAGTCTTTAACCACTGCTGTTTACAAAAAATCCTGAGGATTCAATACTCCAGCAGAACCTCAAATGCTGATATTTGTCACTGCTGCTTTAACATCCAGCCCACAGCTAGGATTGTCAACCAGAGAAGACTGCATTGGCTTGGCCATGTCCGGAGAAGGCCCAATGACCGCGTCGTCAAGCAAGTGCTTCTAGCTGCTCCTCTGTCAGATTAGCGCAGACGTCCTGGCAGTCAATTGAAGAATTGGTTGGCGACTATAAAAAATTACCTCGATACCATTGGTGGATTTCAGAAGGTTTGGCAGAAAGTGGGAGAGCTGCTGGCTTCGGTTTGCAGAAAAGCTGGAACAAGATCATGACAAATGGGATTCAACCATATGGAGTCTTCTAGATGCCACGTGAGGTATTCACGTCTGATCCCGCAGCAGCAAGTACAAGTAAATAAGTACTCTGTGCTGAACTCTTTGTACCCTTTTATCAGAGAATCAAGGGTAGCTTCCTGTTTAATCGCTGAATGCTTTGGAGATTGCTTAATGGGCATGCCATATTTTCTGGCCTTGTTCTGAGCTTAGCCAGAAAATTGTCTTTTTAGTCCCAACCTTATGGGTTTGAATTCTTGTTCCCTGACTTGAAAAGTCCTCTTATCAGGATCAGAATCTAATTCAGTCTGTATCCAAGTTTAAACCAAGTGTGAAATTACTGCGCATGCCACAGCATCACACACTGCAATGACTAAATACTGAAGATAGTATATTTCCTAAAGAACAATTCTCACTCTTCTGCAGTATCACCACAAGAATAGTTCAAATGCACAAGACCTTTTGTACTCTGTATGATAGCATTCTCTACTGAGGGATATTTAAGACTAGTAATCTTGACAATGGTTTTTGCTCTTATAAAGAGCAATGACTCTTATAAAGAGCAAAACACGGCTCATTTTAGCCAAAATTTAAAACAAAAAACTGGATTTTTGAGAATACTTTCTATTGACAAATATTTTGCATATAAGACTATTTTGGAATATTAAGTTTCATTCAGATTCAACTAAACAGCAATTTTTAATTACAAAGAAAATCTTGGAACGAACCTTGGGAATCGAACATCAATGTAACTTGCGATGAAGTAATAGTAAGACTAATTGTACATTTTGGAGTTTGTATTTGGATTGGCCAGTGTAAAGGAAATTTTTTGGTATTGTTATTAATCCACTATATAGATTACGTAGATGATTCTAACTTCTTCCCAGTTTGTTGTGGGGAATGTGAATTTCAATAAAAATGATTAAATAATTTGGATTGATGGGTCTTATTTGCTCAAATGTATTGCTTACATCCTAATATGATAGATAAAATTTATAATAGTCGAGATTGTTCTTTTGTCATTATTAGGACATACTTTATGTGTATTTTTCATGCAGGTTATTGTTTGGTTTCGACTTTTTATGTTTACACTACATCCATCATCCTCACTAGTAATGCCGCCTAGGTAAGTGAAGCTATGCACTTGGTTAGTTTTGTCTTTGCCTAACATCAGATGTTTATTCTCATTTATTCCTAATTTAAGCAACTTAGACTTTTTAGCATTAATTTTGAATCAGTTTTTGTTATGTGAACCCTCAAAACCTAAAAAATCCTTTCATCTTGCTATTATTTTATCTAACACTATCAAATCATCTGTACACTTTTAGGAGAGTTGAAGTCTAGGAAAGTTTTACATTCTCTTTCAATATCATGTGTTTTCTCATAAACTTTTCTGTTTTCCATAGGGCAAAGTCTTTTAAAAAAATTCATATAAATAGGTAAAAGACAAAACTCTGCTTAACTCCCAATTCCTTAATGAACTACTAACATTGCTTCCTATTTTTATTGCAGCAATATTGTTTTGCTACTTAGCTCTAATGACTTCAATGTACTTTTCTTGTGTACTGTACAAAGATAAAACCTTTACAAATGGATTTGTTGTTTGTTTACTGCTGCTGAGTGTGTTAAACTGAGTTTTAGTGCAGAATCACAAGCGTACAGGAAACATATTTGGTAGCTACATGAAGAAGAAGCAGTGGTAATGGTGCTTAATCATTGCGTCTAAGTTTTTGCAACAATGAAAATGAATACATTTTTGAGAGGCAACACTGCCATCCTAAGACGAACTAAAGATAAAAAAAAAAACTTTTTATAAGTCTCAAAATTATTGGAATCGTATCTATTTAAAATTAAAAGCAGGGTTGGAGTATTTTATGGTTTAAATTTGTTTATCCCAGTCCTTTAAAATGGTTTTAATTGCACTTTCCTTTTTAGTACTTAAGACACCTGAAGAAGCAACATCACAAAGAAATTCAAGGAACAACAATAGGTATATTCCATCCTTATTGCAATGCTGGAGGAGGTGGTGAAAGAGTATTGTGGTGCGCAGTCAGGGCAATTCAGGAAGGGTAATCATCATTTAAAAATAATCTCTTAGATCACATTGCCATTTATAATAAGATGAAATGAAAGTATGCAATAGTTGGGTAAAACTGATTAAAATCAATGTAATTTCTTAGATCACATTGCCATTTATTATAAAATAAAATAAAAATATGTGGTAATTGGGTAAAACTTATTAAAATTTGTAATGAATATGGTGAACTGTCTCAATTAAAAGTTTTAACAGATATTTATTTTATGCGTTGGACTGTTTTTTCAAATCACTGCTTGAGCCATAAAAAACCAGTGTGACCAAGTCAAAAAAAAAAAAAAAAATGAAAAAAAAAAACAGTCTGACAAAGTAAAAAAAATAAAAAAAAGAAGATTTATTACAAGTTTTAGTTTTAATTTTCCAATCATCTAGTAGAAAATATGTTTTGTATTGTTTAGTTTTTGATGATATGCTTAAAATGTTTTAAGTCTATTTTTAGAATGATCATAATCAAATTGCATGCTGAAACAATTTTTTTGTTCATTCACCAACAGTTTTTGGTCACTTTTTGGTATTAGTCCTAATTTCTATGCAAGATTCTTTGTGTGAAATCACAGGTCTTTGAAGTGCTTAAAATCTCATATGTAAATTACTATTACTACTACTACTGCTACTAACAACTCACCGCAGCACCAAGCCGCCTGAGGCCAACACAGCTGCGCACGCTCCTCCTCCATCCCAATCTACTCAAAGCCTACCTTTTTACAAAGCCTCTGTACCTTCATTCGCAAAACTTGCCCTTGCCATCTCAACCTTTCTTACATTGTAGCCCTAGAAAGCGGGATCGAACCACATTTTTCGTACAGCCTACTGTTTGAAAAACGGTCAGTCAGCCGGGTACCCAGAACGATCCGTAGGCAATTTCTCTGGAAAAGATCTAACAAATCTTCATTTGCTTTTCAGAGCGCCCATGCTTCAGAACCATATTTGACCACTGTCATCACTGTAGCTTCTAATATTCTAATCTTGGTTTGCAGACTTAACTTCCTATTCTTCCAAGCTTTTTTTAACTGTGAAAAAAAAAAACCCGAGCCTTGTCTTTTCTACTTTCAATGTCTTCACTGCTCCCTCCGTCTTTACTAATAATGCTACCAAGGTAAGTGAAGCTGCCCACCTGATCAATCTTTTTGTTACCCAACGTCACCTTTTCATCTTCACTTATTCCTAATCTTAGTGACTTAGTCTTCTTAACATTAATTTCCAAATCTATTCTAGCATCCTGAACTCGCAAAACCTCTAGAACTTCATTCATTTTGCTCAGACTTTCATCTAGGATGCTTAAATCATCAGCATAATCTAAGTTAGGATAGTTTTTCCTCTCCATTTGATTCCGTGGTCTCCCATTGCCTCTTCTCTGCTCCTTAAGATAAAGTCCATGAAAATAATCCATATAAAGGGGGATAGAACACAACCCTGCTTATTTTCTGATCAGAGGCAACGCTGTAGCGTTGCCTATAGCAAAGGCCATACGGCTCCAATGTTTTATTATTTTTTTTTTCCAGAGGCACTTCATATGGAAGGGGTCGTCGTAGAAACTTCAAAGGGGGCTCATTCGATTGGAAATTCAAAGGGCTAGTGCCCTTTTTAATAGTCGAAAGTGATTGGAGGGCAACGAGCCCCCCCCCCCCCCCCCCCCCTTCACGCCCCATCATTCCCCCAAACACATCCAATCAAAATTTGAGATTACCATTTTGTTCAGCGTAGTTGATTTCCAGATAGAAAATATGTTTTTGAGGAGGACAATCCCCCACAACCCTCAGGGCAAGGGTTTTAAGTTATGCCCTGGGGCATACCTATAACCCCCCCCCCTTCACCCCCACAACAACATATAAGGTTTTTATAGAAAGCGTTGTCGTAGAAACTTCAAAAAAGGCTCATTCGATTGGAAATTCAAAGGGCTAGTGCCCTTTATAATAGTCGAAAGTGATTGGAGGGCAACTAGCCCCCCCACCCCATCATTCCTCCAAAGACATCCAATCAAAATTTTGAGATAGCCATTTTGTTCAGCGTTGTTGATTTCCAGATAGAAAATATGTTTTTGAGGAGGACAATCACCCACACCCCTCAGGGTAAGGGTTTTAAGTTATGCCCTGGGGGCATATAAGGTTTTTATTGAAGGCGTTGTCGTAGAAACTTCAAAAAAGGCTCATTCGATTTGAACTTCAAAGGGCTAGTGCCCATTTAATAGTCAAAAGTGATTGGAGGGCAACTAGCCCCCCTCCACGCCCATCATTCCCCCCAAACACATCCAATCAAAATTTTGAGATAGCCATTTTGTTCAGCGTTGTTTATTTCCAGATAGAAAATATGTTTTTGAGGAGGACACTCCCCCACAACCCTTAGGGCAAGGGTTTTAAGTTATGCCTGGGGGCATATAAGGTTTTTATAGAAGGCGCTGTCGTAGAAACTTCAAAATGGCTCATTCGATTGGAAATTTAAAGTGCTAGTGCCCTTTTTAATAGTCGAAAGTGATTAGAGGACAACTAGCCCCCCCCCCCCCCCACGCCCGTCATTCCCCTAAACACATCCAATCAAAATTTTGAGATAGCCATTTTGTTCAACTTAGTTGATTTTCAGATAGAAAATATGTTTTTGAGGAGGACACTCCCCCACAACCCTCAAGGCAAGGGTTTTAAGCTATACTCTGGGGGCATATAAGATTTTTATAGAAGGCGGTGTCGTAGAAACTTCAAAAGTGGCTCATTTGATTGCAAATTCAAAGGGATAGTGCCCTATTTAAAAGTCGAAAGTGATTGGAGGGCAACTAGCCCCCACGCCCATCATTCCCCCAAACAGATCCAATCGGAATTTTGAGATAGCCATTTTGTTCAGCTTAGGCTAGGGATGCTCGTATAAACTTTAGAGAGGCCTCGTTTGATTGGAAATTGAAAAGTTCTTGTTCACTTTTGAAGAGTCCGAAGAGATTGGAGGGCAATTAGCCCCCCCCGCCCCCCCCCCCCCCTCCTCCACTCCCTAAATGCATCAGATAAAAATTTTGAGATATACATTTTGTTAAAATAGTTCAAAGTTCTGATAACAAAACTCCGGTGTTGACACAGCCCACCAGGGCCCAGGGGTAGGCGTTGTAAGTTATGCCCTGGGGGCATATAAACAATCAAACAGTCATTAAATAAACAATCAATGCAAACAAACATACAATAGATATTAATATAAATTAATAGATAAATTTAGTTTTTTAAATTAATTTTCTTATGTTACTAAATTTTAGACAATAGAAAACTAAAGGCCATAAAGGCAATAAGGTTTCGATGTTTTATTTTTATTTTTAGTTGTGCACTAAGATTAGTGAAAACAGGGCCACCAACGGGAAGGTTGTGCACAGCCAGCCCCGTCCGCCCACCCTTTAGGATTAAACCCGACCCCCTAATATCCTCCCATTTGTAGCGCAAATGTGAGGATAGCCTTATATAGTGCTTGTTAATTTTTATCTCTTTTGTAAAGTTATTTTAGTTTTTTTAATTAATTTTTTTCTGTTACTAAGTTTTAGACAATAGAAAACCAAAGGTCAAAAAATCCATAAGGCTTTAATGTTTTGTTGGGTCTTTTTCTAAAAACTCTTCATTTTGTTGTGTACAGCCAGCCCTGCCCGCCCTCCCCTTAGCATTAAACCTGACGCCCTGAACCTAAAAAGTTGAGTAGAAATTTCAGCTTTCATTTTTATGAATATCCGAAATTATCTGAGGGGAAAAAGAAAATGTTCTTTGAGGGGGAAGGAATTTCCCAGGGGTGGGTTTTCCAAATGTGAATTATTCAGGGAGGGGACGACTAAACCCATTCGATAATATTCTAAATTTTACATCTGAAAGTAACGGGAATAAAGAATCAACGGAAATGTCAGAGATAGCACTTCAGGTTCCTTCAGACGATTTTGTTCATGTCTTTTGAAAAAAGACATTTTCAAAAGACAGATTAATTTTATTTGTATTACTTTCTCTGTGGCTGCTCAATTATGCATGTGAGGGGGAGACTTCCCCCCCCCCATCACGTCTCCGGTAAGGTTTCAGCTTTTATCTCAAGGTTTAAAAATGAACGCAATGCAATAAAAGTATAACTCAAAATAATATATATAGAATAATATATGCACATAACACGGAACAATTAATCAAAATTGCATATTATGAGTTAAGGCTCACCCAAATGATGGGCCAGGGGACTCACCCTTCCACAATCTATGAAATCAATCCTGCCATAACTGAAAATATAAAGTATTTTTGAGTATTTTAACGTCTTCCACAACTCAAACGGTCCAACATTCTACAGCCCAATGAGTCTGTCTAATCTCCTAAATCGGAAACGGAGGAGATAAGTGAAGTTCCGCCCCGTATTGGATGAGTCTCCAACCTCACCCTCCCCTTCTCCTACTGTCTACGCTAAAGTTTTCTTCTTTATGCCAACTACGCCACCCCCCCACCCCAAAGACTTTAATAAGGTAAAGTTTTGTATGGGAAGAACACATAGTAAATCTATTATAATTGTCCAATTATAAGGTTAAAATACATACTCTGTGATAGATGCAAAATTGTTTTGGCACACAAAATCTACTAAGGTCAATTCCGAACAGTCGTGACCCCTTTGTGTCAGCAAGTGAAATGGTCAAAACACCCTTATTGGAGCTATTTTTTCAATCCATTCATTGTTGTTAATCGCTGTCCACAAGTTATGCAAGCTGTCTTTTGTTCATATATAAGGTTTTTTATCAAAGAGGTAATCGTATAGACTTTGAAAAAAGCCTAATTCGATTTAAATTGAAAGTTGTAGATCCGTCTTTTAAAGTCAAGAATATTCGGACAGTAAGCAACCCCCCCCCCCCCCATGCCATAAAAACTTGAAACTTTTTGCAATCAAAAACGAACAAAAATTAATTAAAAAAAAAAACTTTCCGAAAAATAAGTTTTTCAAAGAAAAGTAAAGGTCATTTTAAACTTAAGCTCAGGAGATACAAATACCTGTTAAAATTCAAACTCAAAACGACCAGAAATTACTATTAAAGAATAAATGAAACCCAAAACGAACAGAAATTAAATAAACAATCATAGCAAAAAACATACAACAAGTAATAATATAAATGAATAAATAGATGTTAAAGCGAATAATGCTTAGATTGAATAGGAAAATCGAGCTTTAAACGAAAAAAAATAGTTTGCTATTAAAGTATAAATGAAACTTAAAACGAACAGAAATTAAATAAACAATCAATGCGAACAAACATACAATATATATTAATATAAATGAATAAATAAATCTTAAAACAAGTGAAATTTAAATTGAATATGCAAATCAAGTTTGAATCGAATAAAAATACTTACAAACAAGAGTTTGGGTATCGCCTCACTGCAGAAGCCTAAAACCTACTGCGTCATTGGCGCTTTACTGAAAACGAATAATATTACAAATGTTTTTATTTTGTACTTAATATTGAAAATAAATATTAAAAATTACAGTAAAATTTTGAACTGATGAGCTTTCAGCAATTAATATCATTATACATCAAATATTCAGTTTAATTTATTAGTTCTTTCCAAGATTGGTCAAGACAAATATTGTTTCACTACAAAAAAAATTGGATAATGCCCCCTTCTTTAACTGTAAAAACCTAAAGCCTTCTGCGTCATTGGCGCTTCACTGAAAACGAATTACTCGTATATTACAAATTTATTCTTTTCCTGTTCTTACAGCATTGAAAATGAAAAAAAAATTACAGTGAAAAAAAATCTTGAACTGATGGATCTTTCAACAATTAATATCATTATATATCTAATATTCAATTTGATTATAGTTTTCCAAGTTTATAGTTTTCAGTAAGGCGCCAATGACGCAGTAGGTTTTAGGCTTCTGCAGTGAGGCGATACCCGAACTCTTGTTTGTAGTTATTTTTATTCGATTCAAACTTGATTTGCATATTCAATTTAAATTTCACTTGTTTTAAGATTTATTTATTCATTTACATTAATATATATTGTATGTTTGTTCGCATTGATTGTTTATTTAATTTCTGTTCGTCTTAAGTTTCATTCATACTTTAATAGCAAACTATTTTTTTTTTTCGTTTACAGCTTGATTTTCATATTCAATCCAAGCATTACTCGCTTTAAGATTTATTTATTCATTTATATTATTACTTGTTGTATGTTTTTTGCTATGATTGTTTATTTAATTTCTGTTCGTTTTGGGTTTCGTTTATTTTTTAATAGTAATTTCTGGTCGTTTTGAGTTTGAATTCTAACAGGTATTTGTATCTCCTGAGCTTAAGTTTAAAATGGCCTTTACTTTTCTTTGAAAAACTTATTTTTCGGAAAGTTTTTTTAATTAATTTAATACAAAAACCAGCTGCTAAGCTCATTTCCTACCTTAACCGCAGCAGTGTTATTTTTTTTACATAGCACTAATCACTTTAATGTATTTTTCTGGTGTGCCATACAAGGATAAGAGCTTTGCCTAAAGCTCTTCTATCAACAGAATCGAACGCTTGCTCATAATCTGTAACACTGAGGACCAAAGGTGTTTGGCAACTCAGGCATTTCTCGACTATTAACCTAAGAGTGAAAATTTGGTCGACACATCCTCTACCTTTTCTAAAACCGCACTGTTCTTCTCTAAAACTTTGTCTACAGCATCTCTCAGTCTAAAAAGTATCATATTACTAAGTAATTTGCTACTTACAGAGACCAGACTAATACCTCGATAATTACCACACACTCACTCTTATCACCTTTCTTATACAGTGGCTTAATTAAGGTTTTCCTAAAATAGTTAGGTACTTCCCCCTTTTCAAAAATCATATTAATAATCTTCACTAACTTATTTCTAACCTCAGAGCCGAGAAATGTCCTTATTAGATAGTCCTTCCTTAAGTGTGTCTAGGCAAATGGTTGTCGATTATTAATGCGGGAAATTCATTGTGGTAATAGAATCAGTGCTTTCAAGCCTTCTGGGAGAGCTTTCATGTTGTCCATTCCCGTTATGCATACAGAAACATCGTGTCTATTCTAGACTATAAGCAGTGACATATTGAAATAATTATCAAAATATTGTGTACTTTTGTAGTAGCCAGCTCTTCAGTAGTAGCCAAAACACTAAAAAGAAAGATTTTCATGACCATTCTAAATATGTAAAGTTCATTAAGTTCTAAAGCACCCATCAAGAGTCGTAAATAGCATAATACTTTCATTATTCTAGGAAAAAGGGGGAAAACACCTCTCAAAAGGGATACGATTTTATTGAGAATTCAATTCAATTCAATTTATTGAAATAACAAAAGATGATACATAGCACCAATAATAATAAGGATCCTGGAAGCGAACTTGTTGAGGACCATAAAAACAAAAAATTGAAAATGAACAAGAGAGAAAAAAAAAAAAAAAAGCAGAAAAAAAGAGAAAACACGGGTATATTAAAGCAAATTGATTAAAATTTAGAGATTTATAATATCAAAGTTTAGTAACATTGTTATACAGCGTGTGAAAACTTGTGGATAGCTCGATACTGGAGGGTATTATATTCCATTGAAGTATAGATTTATAAATGGGGGATCGCTGGGCGGAGCTAGAGACACACTTGGGGACAATAAAGGAACGGTTGGATGAACGGAGACATAGGCCTTCAGAATTATTGCAATTAAAATAAGATAATAATTGGGGAGGAAGGTTTTTATGGTAAACGGAGTATGCAAGGGATAAATTTAACTTTTTAATGATTTGTTCAAAAGGGATAATACCGAAATCGGAGAACAAGTCCTGGGTGGGATATAGTCGGGGCAGCCGAAAACTGCTTTGATGGCACGGTTTTGGGCAGATTTTTAATTTATTGGTAACTTAAGGATAAGTGTTGCCCCAAACAGATCCGCAGTATGAGATATATGGGTAAATAAAAGAGTAATAAAGGGTGACAAGGATATCAGGGGGAAGAAAACTATTCACACGATTAATCATACTTATCTGTCGCAAGGTTATGGCTCTGATGCAGGAAACCTGAGTTGCAAGTGATAGGGAGGAGTCTATGTGGACACCAAGAAACTTGGCAACTTCGACCTGCGGGAGGAGATTGGTGGAATATTTTAGGCCAAGTGCTTGCTGAGCTTCATTTTTTTGTAAGGGGTTCGAAATAATACAACCTGACTTTTCTTTCTGTTAATGCTCATGCAGTTAACGAGAGGCCATTCCTCTACTCTATTCAGAAGGATTTGAGCAGTGCTGACGACGGATGGTAAATTAGGATCGGTGATGAAAAAGTTGTTATCGTCAGCAAAAAATACTGGGTGCATTGATGGACCCAGGCCTGTAACCAAATCATTAATATAAAGGAGAAAAAGTATTGGACCAAGAACAGAACACTGCGGGACGCCCCTCCGGACAGGTAGGGGATGCGAGGTCATGCCGCCCAGACTCATACTCTGTACTCCACCAGAGAGATAAGAGCCGAACCATGAGAATGGAATTCCACGAATCCCTATGTTCTTGAGTTTACTTAATAAAACACTGTGATCAACCATGTCAAAGGCCTTAGAAAAATCCAGAAATAAACCAATTACAGTATTTTTAAGGTCAGCTTGGGAACGGATAAACTGTGTGGCGTCGATTAGTGCATGAGCAGTTGAAAATTTGGAACGGAAGCCATATTGATGAGAAGGAATCAACGAATCTGAAGGATTAAATAAAAAGGAAGAAAGACGTCGGAAGATAATTCTCTCGAGCACTTTGGATACAACTGGGAGAAGTGAGATTGGACGAAAATTACTTATCTCAGACGGATCGCCTTTTTTATGAATCGGGATAACAATTGCTGATTTAAATATTTCTGGGAAGACTCCATTGATCATAGACAGGTTTGCTATATGCACAATGGGTTCACAAACATAGGAAGATGCAGTTCTAAGAAGCTTATTACTTATCCCAAGGAAGGAAGTCAGGTGTACTACTATTAGAGAGAGATTCGATAACTTGAAGCACCTCATTACTATCAGTTGGAGAGAAAAACATGGATCTGGGATTCTTGCTAGGGTGTACTGACTTGGAGGGGGAACAGGAGTTAGCATTTGGAATATTGGTGAAATAATTATTAAAAGCATCCGGTACTGAAATTGGGTCCATTAATCTGCCACTGATGTCCTTAAGGTTAATAGGTATAGATCTTGAATTCCTTTTTTTTTAAAGAATTTCATTTATTGTTGACCAAATTTTTTGCAAGTTCCCTTTGCAGTGAGTGATTTTTTAATAATATTTTTTTTTTTTTTTTGCTTCACGGATGAGTTTGGTATATAAGTTTTTGTATTTTTTATAATTAGTTAGGTCAATAACGCTACTTTTTTTGCAAGCTAACTTATATAGGTTATTTTTACAGTACGAAGAGATTATCAGGCTATTGGACATCCAGGGGTGTATATAGGTAGTTTTTCGGTTTGATTTATAGACTGGAAAGGTTGAACTGATAAGATCACTCAGTTCCTGTGTAAAACCATTTGTGGCTGAAATAACATCCTGACAATCCAAAACCTTGGAGCAGTCAAAGGATTTCAAACGATCCGTGAACTGGTTCCTATCCACAATATTATATATTCTATTAGACGTAGGGGTATTAGTTCTAGGGTGTTTAGTAGTTGGTAGGAAGGGTAGGGAGAGATAGATTGGAAAGTGTTCTGACAGGTCAGAGAATATTATTTTGGAGGACAGGTGGTTTCCCAGGGAAGTGGACTTGGTTAATTTTCTTTCAATATGAATAGCTTGAAAGCCAGGGAGGGAAAATTCATTAGTATCATCAATTTCTGAAAGCCACGTCTCCGTTATTCCAATTACGTTGAAAGGGCAGCAACCGTTAATTAAAATTAAATCTTTAAAATTAGTCCACTTATCTCTTATGCTTCTGATGTTAAAGCAGATTATATTAAGTTTGGTCTCTTCCATTAGCTTAGGTTTTACATTTTTTACAAAATCAAAAGTGTCGAGATATTCACAGTTAATACCGCTTAAGGGGCTATCAGGGCTAGCTAAGGGGTTGTTGCGCAAATTATTTTGGTCATCGTAATAGTTAAAAACAACATTATTGCACAGTGATAATTTCGTGAGAAACGTAAAATCTTGCGTAGTATACATTTAAATATCCATTGTGGTCAAAGTTTCATCATTTGCTTGATTTGAATATTGAAATTCTTCTTCAGCCGACGCATTATCATGGGTGGTAATTTTGGACTGGGATGGAAAATTTGCCGTTTTTTCTTAGATTTCTTGCCTTTGACTAGGGCAATGGCACCGATTTGATTTGCAGTTGAGTCAGCAGGCTTAACTAGCTTCGATGTGGAATCTATGTCCTTTTTGATGGAAGATAGTTGAGCTATAGCTGTTTGCAAGATGTCATCACCTAGGAGTTTGGTGATAGCCTTCTTCTTGAGAATATTTTTGGTTTCCTCAGGTTCATTACTAACCTCAATTAAGTGACTGACTGTGAGATAAGTTGCAAGTCTTTGCCATTCTTGGCAACTTTCGGATGAATCTTTTGGGAGGCAGGATGTTGAAGTAAACTTAGGTAAGGGATGTGGGGACTGACTAATACCTTGAGCATGAAATTGTTTGCCTCATTAGGAAATTATACTGTATTTGCATC
Organism: Artemia sinica; assembly: GCA_027921565.1. Taxonomy (NCBI): domain Eukaryota; kingdom Metazoa; phylum Arthropoda; class Branchiopoda; order Anostraca; family Artemiidae; genus Artemia; species Artemia sinica. The sequence goes on from JAPEVW010000230.1 coordinate 95,169, forward strand.
TTCTACAACAACTGTTGCTTGGCTTCTACTGGGCCGATGGGGCGTGGGTTGTCGAGGGATTCTTGCAGCTACAACTGAGTAGGGTAGGTTCATTTTATCCGATGTTCTAAGGATTACGACTCGCTTTTGGTGAGCCGGGCAAGATTGTTTTTGGAGGGCTGTGTGTCCCTTACGGTTACAATTTCTGCAGAAAGGGTCTGACTCAGGGCATTCACTAATTGCGTGGCCTGTTTTCCCACACTTAAGGCAAGACGGATGGGACTGTTAGCAGTGTTTTTTGCTGTGACCGTGGGCCAGACAAGTAGAGCATTGAAGGGGCTTAGGCTTATAAATCTTATAAAAAAGGGACATACCGTTCAATTACACCCTCAATTCAGCATGTCTTAAAATCCTTGAAAAGAGATTCCATATGCCTTTTAACAAAAATTCAAAATCTTATATTTTTCCTGAAAAGCCTGGCCACGAAGATTTGTTCGGTTTTACTCTCAACGGGGATCGAATCGAACCATTAATTATAGAACATCGGGAGAGGCCTTAGTTTGAACGTATTGTAAGTTCTAGTTTCCTTTTTAAGTGACAGGAGGTCACATCACAGCGAAGTGTTGATTTTAGCCGTTTTGTCCCGCCAAATAGCAGTTTTGTTCTGTTTGTTCAGCGGCGAAAAAATTTCATCTTTTTTCTCCTATTAAGTGTAATTTATCATTATGTCAACATTTATAGTTTTAAGCATCTTCAAATTATAAATTAAATTAAACATATTTCTAGTTATTTGTGTTTTCTTTTGTAATTACTTTTTATTTCTAGTTATAGGAATCGGAATGTTTCTATTATAATCTACACTGGAGATCATGTTCCTCCGGAAACTCTGATTTCTAATGCAGAAAAGAGATTCAACGTCAAAATAGAAAAATCGATAAAGTTCGAGTATCTACAGCGAAGGTGTTGGGTAGAAGCGGGCAAATATCCCATATTGACGCTGCTGGGCCAGAGTGTAGGCTCTCTTTTGCTTGGGTTTGAGGCCTTGTTCTTGCACATACCAGGTATGATCTTTTTTGCTGTGACTAAGAAGAATTTGATGTGTTGAAACTTTGGAATAAAATTGCTAGTAGCAAAGGTTTTACTTCGGCTCTTGCAAAAGTGACACCAAAATCAGTTACATAGAAATTTGTAAGGGTATATGTAACCTAACCCCCTCTATATATTAGATATTTAATTGAAATATACCTGCAAAGTCGTTTCTCTGGCTCGGGCTAATCTGATTATCTCCGAGTGGACACAGAAAACCGGTTTCATTACAAATCAGAAACAAAGTATGGTCGCCATAACACGTAAATCATTTGTAAGCTATATGCTTTTGTTATATTCTTTGTTCAGATCCTTGCCTTTGATTTTCATGGAGTGGGCGAGGGGATTAAATACATAGGGAAATTATAAGAAAGGAATAAGAAATTATTAGCAAGGCAGCAAGTTAGAGCATCATGGGTATTGGGGCCTACCAAAATTTTATCTTTACCTTTGGTGTTATACACTTATTTAATGGGGTAAAATGTTATGATACTAAAGATTAGCTTTCCTCCAAACATCCCTACTTCCGGTTACATCGAAGAGAATAAGCTTCCGTGACCTTCCGTGACCCTCCTTGGTCATCCCAAGTCTCATAGTGAAAATTAGCTCAGTGGTATTATGAGGGCTGTTGTTGCATGGTCTAATTTTTTATTTGGATTAGAACAGCTAGTTGAGTTTGACTCACATGTTCGTCCTAACTGTTCTTCACAACTTGCTTTCTTCTTGGCAGATAGGCCAGAATCATACTGGACTGCAAGTCGTCCTTTTGCCAGTGACCATGATGCTATTATACCCTGCGAAAATTTAAAGTAAGCACCACGAATAAAGGATGAACGGACTATTTGTATTTATCATCGTACTGATTGGAATCGGCTACCTTGATCGTTGTCGGAAATTACACTGTAGACTTAGTATTAAAAAAATCCTGATAAACCAGCGCTACCTTACAAAACTGCCACATCTGAAGCTATCAACAATGTGTTTTCAATGGATACGAATATGTACGTTAGATAATGGAACAAACACTGGTTTGTTCCGTTTAATGCAAAATTAGTGCATTTAATACAAAAGCCGTAAAGGCGAAAAAAAAAAAATCGTCTGTAACATAAAAGCATAGTAGAACTGATGAGGATCGGACTTTATTTATGAAAACCCTCAAAGATTGAGTCTGTGTGGTATATTCAACTCAACTGCATTACAAACGGATGTTTCTATCTATGTTAAGAAATACACCTTCAAAGTGGTGATGGAGAGCTATCTAGGAGGTCCTTGATCCCTTAAGTCTAGAATATCCCTTAACTTGCGGTAAGCAATCAGTGTTAACATGCTAGTTAGTCAAAGGCAGAAGCTCTAGAAAAGTGTCTCCTTCCCTGTCACTTGACGAGGGTGGAATCAATATGCGGAAAATACTTATTGTTCCGACTAATCTAGACGTCGGAAAAGTTCTGATCAAAGTCCCATTTCCATGAAAACCTCTGATCAAAGTCCTGATTTGGCTCTTAAGAACTGGGCTCCTGAACATACTGATGCTCTCGCTCTAGTTTTCGAAAAGTGATTAACCACTGATTTATTCCCTGAAGCATGGAAAATTAGTGTCTTTAATCCGGAAGCAGAGACTGATCCTACTGATGCTGGCTCATTCGTTGGCTCCCACCCACGAAAAGAGTTTGAAAGCATTCTGAACAAGCCGTTTTACAAATTCTTCCAATCAAGCTACTGGATAGTAGTTAATTCTGTCTGTTAGTCGAAATGGGGAGAGTTTATGTCTGGGGGATGCGATGTCTATTCATTTTATATTGCAGAGGCTTTTCGAAGTGGAAAGACTGGTGTTCTGAATCAGTTATATACTTTACTGGGAGACTTTCTGTATCATTATTCGTTGTCCATAAGGGTTGTCCATAACGGTGTCACATCTAGCGAGTACCCAGTAGTTGGTCCAGCATCTTAACTCTTGTTTGTAAACATTTTAAGTGACATTTTAGTAAATAAAGCTCATCCTTTTTGCTGAGGATACAATAACCCATTTCAGAATTTCTAAAATTGGGATTCCTGTAAATTTAATTTGAACTTTAGGCTGATCTTTTGACAAAAGGCTTGGGCAAATTCATACGAGGATAATTTTACCGTAAAAAAAGACAAAAGAGTTTCTTGTAACTGTAGCAAGACTGCCAAGGTCTTAAGGTAAACCCATTATTTGTGCTGAGCTCATGTGTCTTCTAGGGTTGCATTTCTCCTCATATTTATCTATAAGGAATACTTCTTTTACCCTGTTTTCTTCATCCCTAGAAGACGTAAGTGGTTTTGTCCTCACGTCTTCCGTGAGTTGAATATCTCTTCATATTTCTTTTGGATAAAGTAACTGATTGAACTCGGACCACTCGTGTCGTTCTCACACCGTATTGTTCACTCAAATCGTATTGTTCTAGAAAACTGGATAACATTATGTATTGCTAAAATTTTCAGATACCACTATTCTGCTATTTTACACCTCCTGCATGAGATCCTTAATTGGGTAAAGTTGTCTTCGTTTTGGCGCGGAAACACAGCCTCATATAGCTCCTCTCGTTCCTCTGAAAAATCGAATCATTAGAACATCAGCCTCTGTGAGGATGTTTACAAGTATTTGAACGGCCTTCCTTCTGAAAATATTTCTAATTTGATCCTCACTACATCGGAGGTGATAAAAGTAACTCATTGTAACCTCGCTCATACTACAGGAAACTTGTTGGCAGGAATATGTATAAGAAAGCATCATCCGGTGATCAGTTGCCACTTGGAACAAACTCCAGCAGAGGTAATCTTTAGAGGGTCTTCTTTGAACTCCTTTAAGCCGAGTTACAGCTGTTATATATGGTAAGCTCAATTTAATATTGAGCTCAATTCGCCACTTTGGGCAATCTCCCAGCAAAAGTAGTTTTTTAGAGGGTCTTCTCTAAAAAAAATCAAGTTCTCCAGGGAATGATGGAATTAATCTGAAAGCGTTCAAGCATGTTATGGTATATTTGTTGCCTTGTATTGTTTATTTGATTAACCTTTCTTTGAAGAAAGGTGAATTTCCTACTCGTCTGAAAGAGGCTAAAGTTATTCCGCTTCACAAAGGGGGTTCAAAAACTGATTTGTCTAATTGGAGGCCGATTTCAATATTGCCTCTATTTGCTAAGCTGTATGAAAAAGTGATGCATCGACGACTTTATAACCATCTGACTACTTACGGTTTTCTTAGTGATACCCAGTTTGGATTCAGGAAAAACCACTCTGCAATACATGCAGTCCAGCACCTAACAGATTTCATCAATGGTGCTCTCGAAAAAAGTGTACTGGTACTTTCAGTATTTATAGACTTTAGAAAGGCTTTTGACACGGTGGTTCATAAAATTTTATTAAATAGGCTAAGCCGTTTAGGGATCCAAGGGGTTATTCTGAAATGGTTTGAATCTTATCTTAACCAGCGTATTATTCGAGTCTCTATTAAAAATTCTATTTCAAAAACTTTTATCGTTAATTCTGGTGTGCCTCAGGGTTCAGTGCTTGGCCCACTTCTTTATCTAATTAACGTTGATACCATACGTTTTTATATATCAGATGCACTTATAACGTCTTTTGCTGATGACACGGTGTTTACGATTACAGCTACTTGTCTGAACCAGTTAATTGAGAAGACAAATAAGGCCCTCGCTGAATTGATAAGTTTTACAAATTCTAGTTATTTGGTAGTGAATATTTCAAAAACAAATTTCGTGACATTTTGTAGAAATGGAGTTTCATGTGTTTTAGATCATAAAATTGTTTTTAACGGTGAATTTTTAAAGCATGTAAATAGTGTTAAATATTTGGGCTTTAGTCTTGATTTTAATTTAAGTTGGAAATCACATTGTGATCTTGTGGCAGTTAAGATTTCAAGAGGGTTGGGTGTGATAAGAAGACTGAAAAATCAACTACCGTCAAATGTTTTACTTTTACTTTATCATTCTATTGTTAGCCCTTATTTATCATATGGTTGCATGCTATGGACTAGTAGTTTTATTTCAAGTTTTAGAAAGGTCCAAATTTTACAGAATAAAATAGTTCGTATTTTAGGTAATTACATTCAGTTTGAAAATAGCACGTTGAATTGCTTTACAAGTTTGAAAATTTTAAATATTTATCAGTTACGGGATTACCAGTTAGCAATTTTTATTTATCAATGTTTGAATAAGTGTTCACCGGAGGTATTTTGGGAAATTTTTAAAGCTAATTCATCTTATCACTGTTATGAGACTAGAAATGCGAATGACCTTGCATCGGAGCTCCGGAATACTCAACGTGCTGCGTTTCTGCCTCGTTTTGCGGGACCGGGGGTGTGGAATTCCCTCCCGGATGCTATTAGACAAGTTGATAATGTAAGCCAGCTCAAGAGTAGATTGAAGCGTTACCTTTTGGGTTATAATCTGAATGATTAGATTTTTGAATTTGATTAATGTTTGGTATGAAAATTGTTTGGACAGATAATGGTCGCATTTTCGCGAAATTACCAAGCCAAAGCGCACGGAGTCGGCTCTATAGCCTAGCTGATACTTATTGATTTTGTCATAGTTGATTTAGTTAGATGTATCTCTTTTTTTTTTTTTTTTTTTTTTTTTTTTTTTTTTTTTTTTTTTTTTTTTTTTTTTTTTTGAGTGTATGTTTTAAGGATGATATGTGATATTTCTCACTTGCGATTTCTAGAGTGTAATCCTTTTAGAGTAGGAGATGTTCTTTATGTTGATTCAGTTCAAGTGCTGATTTTTCCCCGTAAAGAGATAGTTTTTATGTGGATGTAGAGCTTTATAATAATGGATTTGCAGCCATCGTAAACAAACCTTCGGGTTTTTGTAGATGGCCGCTGTAAATTTGTTTGTATTTTTTTATGTTAAATAAATTAATTTGAATTTGAAAAAAAAATTTGAATTTCTTCAATTCCTTTAAATGGATTTACAGCTGTTTTATATAGTAAGCTCAATTTAATATGATAATTGCCATGATTAGCTGCGTATCAGTTTTCGGTAGCGCTGTGAATCTTGAAAAAAGCAACGAACATAGCTTTGGCTTCCCTCAAAATGTTTATTCACTGTAGAGTCTAGTTCTGTTCAATGTCTGTAAAAGACAGGGTATTTTCAAACTGTTGGTTGTTCCCTTGAATATGAGCAAAGAGTTATACGATCATTTCTCAACGAGCTGTGGTCTCTGACTCAGGATTGTCCGACGTGGGAGGTCGACCATTGCTGCCCTATACGCCACTAGGCGTCGGAGTATCTAATTACTGCAGCTTAATATTAACGTTTTTATTTGCCAGGTGACGATAGAAGGCAGCAGGATCTCCTGAGTAGAATTTTCTCTAATTCTTGTTATTCGTCTTTTTTTTTTTGGGTTTTGTAAAATTAAGCATGAAAAATACAAAGATTACCCATGATTTTACTTTATTTTTCATATAATTAGTCCTTTTGTATTTTGCTTCTTGTTATTTGTCTTTGATTTAACTCTAGCTGGAATGACGAGTCCACAATTAGGGGGACGGGATCTATAAAATAACCCAACAATGTTTTTTAGCTCACAGGCTTAAAGGGAAACTACTTCATCATATATGGTGGTATCAAAGGTACCTTTAAGAACATCTAAAAAATACCTCAAGAACATCTCAGATTTTTGATAGTGATGTAAATTAAATGGTTAATTTTTTAAGTTTATGGATCTGAATGGTTTTATTTCGGTCAACAAAGTTATGGATTACCTGATTTTGGCCAGTACATACTTATCAGTTTAAATGAGATAAATCGTACCTTTTTAGCTCCAGGGATTTCAGTACCAAAAAAATATGTCCTGGGCGTCCTTAAACATTAGTGACAATTTTTTATCATGTGCGTTTAAACCTACTATGTCATTCAAAACATTGGCAAATAGCATATATTAGTTTCACAATGCTTTTACATGCTTTCAATGCTTACACAATTCAAAGCCTTCGTGAGACATCGGTCGGACGCCTTTGGTTTTAATTTATGTGACTGGTTTGAAAATTCACCAGCCAGGAGAAAAAAAGGAAAAAAACTCGCAATGTACTCTATTCATTTGTCTGTACTAATCAATTTCCATACCTTTTTCGAAAGTGACACAAGTCAAAATCGTATTTTCGTGTTTAATAGTTCTCAAAGATCGAAAAATGTAACTCAATTGGTCTTGAAAAGACAGGAGTTTATGCTACACTAATGTAGCTGGTAGTTACGTCGTCTCATTTTTATTCATTTTATTGTCAAGTAACAGTAATGTTCAGCTTTTATTTTCAGCTATGGAAATAATTACTATTCATAATCAAATAAACTTACTATGAAACGCTTGTTTCTTTAGTTTTTTGAAAAGAATGAGGGTTTTCTTGTATAGAAACATTTGAGTCTTACTGTTTTATTGAAGCTATGGATAGAAGTTAATCATTATTTCTGATAGTAATTTTACTTTCATGTAAAAATTGTAGATATTAATACAGTTGATGCCTTTTTTACTCATGATCAGCACAAGGGGCTAAGATTTTAGCCCATTGTGAACTTGCTAGCTTATGAAAATAAATTAGGGTATTTTGTTCTCCGTTGCTTTGGAAGGAAAATAATAAAAGGCAGCTAAACCAGCATCATTGATGATTCTTAACTCCCAATACCAGGGCTTTGGAGTTGGAGTCGGGGTTTTAGTAAACTTTTGCTGAATAGAGTTATAGTAACAGAAATAATGTAAGACACTTTGAAGTCCGAGTCGGAGTTATAGAA
>JAPEVW010000230.1:103100-175600 GCA_027921565.1 Artemia sinica
CACCAAGCAACACTTTCAAAATTAACGGATGGGATTATTTCCCCATTCAGCCCTTCTATAAAAGTAGTAAGCCTATTAAGTTCTCGAACAACACAATCCTACCTTTTTGATAAACTTAAAATAAACTGGACTAATGTTCAAGGGCATATCCAGGATTTTTGTTCAGGGGAGGTTATTTTTTCGGGGGGAAGGGGGTTACAAAAAGCTTTAAAAAATACATCAGCAATTTGTACAATTTTGTACAAAATACAAAAAATACAATTTTGTTTATATACATTTTTGTTATGTTTTTACACGTTCGACAAAAATTCGGGGGAGGGTGTGAAAACCCACAAACATCCCCCTCCTCCCTGGATACGACCTGGCTAATGTTTCTTACTGATTCCAAAATGTTCATTTCACATAGTGTGAATTCCAATAGTCCCTTCTTGTAGAATAGTTTTCAGCTCTTCAAAGGTTACATTTACTCTGAATTCTACATAATCTTCAATAGAAAGATGTTTACAAAGGTCCTTATAATCTTCAACTCGTTGTTCGTCAATTTCATCGCGACAACTCCCAACAAAAATAAGCCGTACTCGTTCTTTCAGCTCATCAGGGATAACTTGCAACAGACTAAAATACGACATGATCATCAAAGGATGGTCTTTTTCAGGTCGAAATTGGGCCACAGCCACAATACTTTTCATCTGCTTCTCCGAATCTAGAATTTGCTTAATTTTCAAAAATTCACTCACATCACATGGCGGATAAACTCTATTGGTCCTAAGAGATATATTCCAGATAGAGTTTATGTGATTTTCAGTCCAGGAGGAGTTTTACCATCACGATATCAGCAAATCGTCCAACAAATCCGTATAATATCGCAAAAAAATTATAATATCCAAGTTTAAGACTGCTGAGGTTTCTGCTACGTGCAATTGCTCCACTATTGTTATACGCTGGGAGGTTTGTGGCAACCCTGGCCAACATGTCTGTACTAATTGTTGGGTAATGAACATAGCACCCAATTTTCGCTCCTCCCAAGACTTTGAAGAGTGGAAAAGTAAACGCATATCCCATGGTGTCTATATACACATCTGAAAGAAAGAAGAGTTATTAATCAGTTTTAATTAAAAGTTGTGTTTTAGGCAGGGCTTTGGAGTCGGTCATAAATTATAATAGATCCGACTCTAGACATTTTCAATATACCGACTCTAATTCTGATTCCGACAACTGAAACTTTAAACATAATTGCTCCGACTCCAGCCCCGACTCCGAGATGTAATATTTCCCTTTCAGTAAAGGCCCCTTTCCTTCCCTTGTCGTAAAATGGACATAGTTATGTAAAATTCATTTCTAAATATAATTTTAATAACCCTGTCAATGCATTTTTCTATATTTCTGCATTTTATATATAATGTATTGGCAAACATTATATGTATATTTTTAAATACTGATACAAATAATTGAATAAATTGTTTCTGTACCAGTACTTTAGTACTATGGTGCAAAAAATCCTATTCATTTTAATTAGCCTACAATATTAATCTTGTTTATTATTGCAATTTTTAGGAGTATTTGGCTCGACTCCAGCCTTTATGTGTTTCTATAACTCCGACTCGGACTTCAAAGTGTCTTACATTATTTCTGTTACTATAACTCTATTCAGCAAAAGTTTACTAAAACCCCGACTCCAACTCCAAAGCCCTGGTATTGGGAGTTAAGAATCATCAATGATGCTGGTTTAACTGCCTTTTATTATTTTCCTTCCAAAGCAACGGAGAACAAAATACCCTAATTTATTTTCATAAGCTAGCAAGTTCACAATGGGCTAAAATCTTAGCCCCTTGTGCTGATCATGAGTAAAAAAGGCATCAACTGTATTAATATCTACAATTTTTACATGAAAGTAAAATTACTATCAGAAATAATGATTAACTTCTATCCATAGCTTCAATAAAACAGTAAGACTCAAATGTTTCTATACCAGAAAACCCTCATTCTTTTCAAAAAACTAAAGAAACAAGCGTTTCATAGTAAGTTTATTTGATTATGAATAGTAATTATTTCCATAGCTGAAAATAAAAGCTGAACATTTACTGTTACTTGACAATAAAATGAATAAAAATGAGACGACGTAACTACCAGCTACATTAGTGTAGCATAAACTCCTGTCTTTTCAAGACCAATTGAGTTACATTTTTCGATCTTTGAGAACTATTAAACACGAAAATACGATTTTGACTTGTGTCACTTTCGAAAAAGGTATGGAAATTGATTAGTACAGACAAATGAATAGAGTACATTGCGAGTTTTTTTCCTTTTTTTCTCCTGGCTGGTGAATTTTCAAACCAGTCACATAAATTAAAACCAAAGGCGTCCGACCGATGTCTCACGAAGGCTTTGAATTGTGTAAGCATTGAAAGCATGTAAAAGCATTGTGAAACTAATATATGCTATTTGCCAATGTTTTGAATGACATAGTAGGTTTAAACGCACATGATAAAAAATTGTCACTAATGTTTAAGGACGCCCAGGACATATTTTTTTGGTACTGAAATCCCTGGAGCTAAAAGGTACGATTTATCTCATTTAAACTGATAAGTATGTACTGGCCAAAATCAGGTAATCCATAACTTTGTTGACCGAAATAAAACCATTCAGATCCATAAACTTAAAAAATTAACCATTTAATTTACATCACTATCAAAAATCTGAGATGTTCTTGAGGTATTTTTTAGATGTTCTTAAAGGTACCTTTGATACCACCATATATGATGAAGTAGTTTCCCTTTAAGCCTGTGAGCTAAAAAACATTGTTGGGTTATTTTATAGATCCCGTCCCCCTAATTGTGGACTCGTCATTCCAGCTAGAGTTAAAAGTTTTTGAAATAGAATTTTTAATAGAGACTCGAATAATACGCTGGTTAAGATAAGATTCAAACCATTTCAGAATAACCCCTTGGATCCCTAAACGGCTTAGCCTATTTAATAAAATTTTATGAACCACCGTGTCAAAAGCCTTTCTAAAGTCTATAAATACTGAAAGTACCAGTACACTTTTTTCGAGAGCACCATTGATGAAATCTGTTAGGTGCTGGACTGCATGTATTGCAGAGTGGTTTTTCCTGAATCCAAACTGGGTATCACTAAGAAAACCGTAAGTAGTCAGATGGTTATAAAGTCGTCGATGCATCACTTTTTCATACAGCTTAGCAAATAGAGGCAATATTGAAATCGGCCTCCAATTAGACAAATCAGTTTTTGAACCCCCTTTGTGAAGCGGAATAACTTTAGCCTCTTTCAGACGAGTAGGAAATTCACCTTTCTTCAAAGAAAGGTTAATCAAATAAACAATACAAGGCAACAAATATACCATAACATGCTTGAACGCTTTCAGATTAATTCCATCATTCCCTGGAGAACTTGATTTTTTTTAGAGAAGACCCTCTAAAAACTACTTTTGCTGGGAGATTGCCCAAAGTGGCGAATTGAGCTCAATATTAAATTGAGCTCACCATATATAACAGCTGTAACTCGGCTTAAAGGAGTTCAAAGAAGACCCTCTAAAGATTACCTCTGCTGGGAGTTTGTTCCAAGTGGCAACTGATCACCGGATGATGCTTTCTTATACATATTCCTGCCAACAAGTTTCCTGTAGTATGAGCGAGGTTACAATGAGTTACTTTTATCACCTCCGATGTAGTGAGGATCAAATTAGAAATATTTTCAGAAGGAAGGCCGTTCAAATACTTGTAAACATCCTCACCAGAGGCTGATGTTCTAATGATTCGATTTTTCAGAGGAACGAGAGGAGCTATATGAGGCTGTGTTTCCGCGCCAAAACGAAGACAAGTTTACCCAATTAAGGATCTCATGCAGGAGGTGTAAAATAGCAGAATAGTGGTATCTGAAAATTTTAGCAATACATAATGTTATCCAGTTTTCTAGAACAATACGATTTGAGTGAACAATACGGTGTGAGAACGACACGAGTGGTCCGAGTTCAATCAGTTACTTTATCCAAAAGAAATATGAAGAGATATTCAACTCACGGAAGACGTGAGGACAAAACCACTTACGTCTTCTAGGGATGAAGAAAACAGGGTAAAAGAAGTATTCCTTATAGATAAATATGAGGAGAAATGCAACCCTAGAAGACACATGAGCTCAGCACAAATAATGGGTTTACCTTAAGACCTTGGCAGTCTTGCTACAGTTACAAGAAACTCTTTTGTCTTTTTTTACGGTAAAATTATCCTCGTATGAATTTGCCCAAGCCTTTTGTCAAAAGATCAGCCTAAAGTTCAAATTAAATTTACAGGAATCCCAATTTTAGAAATTCTGAAATGGGTTATTGTATCCTCAGCAAAAAGGATGAGCTTTATTTACTAAAATGTCACTTAAAATGTTTACAAACAAGAGTTAAGATGCTGGACCAACTACTGGGTACTCGCTAGATGTGACACCGTTATGGACAACCCTTATGGACAACGAATAATGATACAGAAAGTCTCCCAGTAAAGTATATAACCGATTCAGAACACCAGTCTTTCCACTTCGAAAAGCCTCTGCAATATAAAATGAATGAATAGACATCGCATCCCCCAGACATAAACTCTCCCCATTTCGACTAACAGACAGAATTAACTACTATCCAGTAGCTTGATTGGAAGAATTTGTAAAACGGCTTGTTCAGAATGCTTTCAAACTCTTTTCGTGGGTGGGAGCCAACGAATGAGCCAGCATCAGTAGGATCAGTCTCTGCTTCCGGATTAAAGACACTAATTTTCCATGCTTCAGGGAATAAATCAGTGGTTAATCACTTTTCGAAAACTAGAGCGAGAGCATCAGTATGTTCAGGAGCCCAGTTCTTAAGAGCCAAATCAGGACTTTGATCAGAGGTTTTCATGGAAATGGGACTTTGATCAGAACTTTTCCGACGTCTAGATTAGTCGGAACAATAAGTATTTTCCGCATATTGATTCCACCCTCGTCAAGTGACAGGGAAGGAGACACTTTTCTAGAGCTTCTGCCTTCGACTAACTAGCATGTTAACACTGATTGCTTACCGCAAGTTAAGGGATATTCTAGACTTAAGGGATCAAGGACCTCCTAGATAGCTCTCCATCACCACTTTGAAGGTGTATTTCTTAACATAGATAGAAACATCCGTTTGTAATGCAGTTGAGTTGAATATACCACACAGACTCAATCTTTGAGGGTTTTCATAAATAAAGTCCGATCCTCATCAGTTCTACTATGCTTTTATGTTACAGACGATTTTTTTTTTTTTCGCCTTTACGGCTTTTGTATTAAATGCACTAATTTTGCATTAAACGGAACAAACCAGTGTTTGTTCCATTATCTAACGTACATATTCGTATCCATTGAAAACACATTGTTGATAGCTTCAGATGTGGCAGTTTTGTAAGGTAGCGCTGGTTTATCAGGATTTTTTTAATACTAAGTCTACAGTGTAATTTCCGACAACGATCAAGGTAGCCGATTCCAATCAGTACGATGATAAATACAAATAGTCCGTTCATCCTTTATTCGTGGTGCTTACTTTAAATTTTCGCAGGGTATAATAGCATCATGGTCACTGGCAAAAGGACGACTTGCAGTCCAGTATGATTCTGGCCTATCTGCCAAGAAGAAAGCAAGTTGTGAAGAACAGTTAGGACGAACATGTGAGTCAAACTCAACTAGCTGTTCTAATCCAAATAAAAAATTAAGACCATGCAACAACAGCCCTCATAATACCACTGAGCTAATTTTCACTATGAGACTTGGGATGACCAAGGAGGGTCACGGAAGGTCACGGAAGCTTATTCTCTTCGATGTAACCGGAAGTAGGGATGTTTGGAGGAAAGCTAATCTTTAGTATCATAACATTTTACCCCATTAAATAAGTGTATAACACCAAAGGTAAAGATAAAATTTTGGTAGGCCCCAATACCCATGATGCTCTAACTTGCTGCCTTGCTAATAATTTCTTATTCCTTTCTTATAATTTCCCTATGTATTTAATCCCCTCGCCCACTCCATGAAAATCAAAGGCAAGGATCTGAACAAAGAATATAACAAAAGCATATAGCTTACAAATGATTTACGTGTTATGGCGACCATACTTTGTTTCTGATTTGTAATGAAACCGGTTTTCTGTGTCCACTCGGATAATCAGATTAGCCCGAGCCAGAGAAACGACTTTGCAGGTATATTTCAATTAAATATCTAATATATAGAGGGGGTTAGGTTACATATACCCTTACAAATTTCTATGTAACTGATTTTGGTGTCACTTTTGCAAGAGCCGAAGTAAAACCTTTGCTACTAGCAATTTTATTCCAAAGTTTCAACACATCAAATTCTTCTTAGTCACAGCAAAAAAGATCATACCTGGTATGTGCAAGAACAAGGCCTCAAACCCAAGCAAAAGAGAGCCTACACTCTGGCCCAGCAGCGTCAATATGGGATATTTGCCCGCTTCTACCCAACACCTTCGCTGTAGATACTCGAACTTTATCGATTTTTCTATTTTGACGTTGAATCTCTTTTCTGCATTAGAAATCAGAGTTTCCGGAGGAACATGATCTCCAGTGTAGATTATAATAGAAACATTCCGATTCCTATAACTAGAAATAAAAAGTAATTACAAAAGAAAACACAAATAACTAGAAATATGTTTAATTTAATTTATAATTTGAAGATGCTTAAAACTATAAATGTTGACATAATGATAAATTACACTTAATAGGAGAAAAAGATGAAATTTTTTCGCCGCTGAACAAACAGAACAAAACTGCTATTTGGCGGGACAAAACGGCTAAAATCAACACTTCGCTGTGATGTGACCTCCTGTCACTTAAAAAGGAAACTAGAACTTACAATACGTTCAAACTAAGGCCTCTCCCGATGTTCTATAATTAATGGTTCGATTCGATCCCCGTTGAGAGTAAAACCGAACAAATCTTCGTGGCCAGGCTTTTCAGGAAAAATATAAGATTTTGAATTTTTGTTAAAAGGCATATGGAATCTCTTTTCAAGGATTTTAAGACATGCTGAATTGAGGGTGTAATTGAACGGTATGTCCCTTTTTTATAAGATTTATAAGCCTAAGCCCCTTCAATGCTCTACTTGTCTGGCCCACGGTCACAGCAAAAAACACTGCTAACAGTCCCATCCGTCTTGCCTTAAGTGTGGGAAAACAGGCCACGCAATTAGTGAATGCCCTGAGTCAGACCCTTTCTGCAGAAATTGTAACCGTAAGGGACACACAGCCCTCCAAAAACAATCTTGCCCGGCTCACCAAAAGCGAGTCGTAATCCTTAGAACATCGGATAAAATGAACCTACCCTACTCAGTTGTAGCTGCAAGAATCCCTCGACAACCCACACCCCATCGGCCCAGTAGAAGCCAAGCAACAGTTGTTGTAGAAGATGCAAATACAGTATAATTTCCTAATGAGGCAAACAATTTCATGCTCAAGGTATTAGTCAGTCCCCACATCCCTTACCTAAGTTTACTTCAACATCCTGCCTCCCAAAAGATTCATCCGAAAGTTGCCAAGAATGGCAAAGACTTGCAACTTATCTCACAGTCAGGCACTTAATTGAGGTTAGTAATGAACCTGAGGAAACCAAAAATATTCTCAAGAAGAAGGCTATCACCAAACTCCTAGGTGATGACATCTTGCAAACAGCTATAGCTCAACTATCTTCCATCAAAAAGGACATAGATTCCACATCGAAGCTAGTTAAGCCTGCTGACTCAACTGCAAATCAAATCGGTGCCATTGCCCTAGTCAAAGGCAAGAAATCTAAGAAAAAACGGCAAATTTTCCATCCCAGTCCAAAATTACCACCCATGATAATGCGTCGGCTGAAGAAGAATTTCATATTCAAATCAAGCAAATGATGAAACTTTGACCACAATGGATATTTAAATGTATACTACGCAAGATTTTACGTTTCTCACGAAATTATCACTGTGCAATAATGTTGTTTTTAACTATTACGATGACCAAAATAATTTGCGCAACAACCCCTTAGCTAGCCCTGATAGCCCCTTAAGCGGTATTAACTGTGAATATCTCGACACTTTTGATTTTGTAAAAAATGTAAAACCTAAGCTAATGGAAGAGACCAAACTTAATATAATCTGCTTTAACATCAGAAGCATAAGAGATAAGTGGACTAATTTTAAAGATTTAATTTTAATTAACGGTTGCTGCCCTTTCAACGTAATTGGAATAACGGAGACGTGGCTTTCAGAAATTGATGATACTAATGAATTTTCCCTCCCTGGCTTTCAAGCTATTCATATTGAAAGAAAATTAACCAAGTCCACTTCCCTGGGAAACCACCTGTCCTCAAAATAATATTCTCTGACCTGTCAGAACACTTTCCAATCTATCTCTCCCTACCCTTCCTACCAACTACTAAACACCCTAGAACTAATACCCCTACGTCTAATAGAATATATAATATTGTGAATAGGAACCAGTTCACGGATCGTTTGAAATCCTTTGACTGCTCCAAGGTTTTGGATTGTCAGGATGTTATTTCAGCCACAAATGGTTTTACACAGGAACTGAGTGATCTTATCAGTTCAACCTTTCCAGTCTATAAATCAAACCGAAAAACTACCTATATACACCCCTGGATGTCCAATAGCCTGATAATCTCTTCGTACTGTAAAAATAACCTATATAAGTTAGCTTGCAAAAAAAGTAGCGTTATTGACCTAACTAATTATAAAAAATACAAAAACTTTATATACCAAACTCATCCGTGAAGCAAAAAAAAAAAAAAAATTATTATTAAAAAATCACTCACTGCAAAGGGAACTTGCAAAAAATTTGGTCAACAATAAATGAAATTCTTTAAAAAAAAAGGAATTCAAGATCTATACCTATTAACCTTAAGGACATCAGTGGCAGATTAATGGACCCAATTTCAGTACCGGATGCTTTTAATAATTATTTCACCAATATTCCAAATGCTAACTCCTGTTCCCCCTCCAAGTCAGTACACCCTAGCAAGAATCCCAGATCCATGTTTTTCTCTCCAACTGATAGTAATGAGGTGCTTCAAGTTATCGAATCTCTCTCTAATAGTAGTACACCTGACTTCCTTCCTTGGGATAAGTAATAAGCTTCTTAGAACTGCATCTTCCTATGTTTGTGAACCCATTGTGCATATAGCAAACCTGTCTATGATCAATGGAGTCTTCCCAGAAATATTTAAATCAGCAATTGTTATCCCGATTCATAAAAAAGGCGATCCGTCTGAGATAAGTAATTGTCGTCCAATCTCACTTCTCCCAGTTGTATCCAAAGTGCTCGAGAGAATTATCTTCCGACGTCTTTCTTCCTTTTTATTTAATCCTTCAGATTCGTTGATTCCTTCTCATCAATATGGCTTCCGTTCCAAATTTTCAACTGCTCATGCACTAATCGACGCCACACAGTTTATCCGTTCCCAAGCTGACCTTAAAAATACTGTAATTGGTTTATTTCTGGATTTTTCTAAGGCCTTTGACATGGTTGATCACAGTGTTTTATTAAGTAAACTCAAGAACATAGGGATTCGTGGAATTCCATTCTCATGGTTCGGCTCTTATCTCTCTGGTGGAGTACAGAGTATGAGTCTGGGCGGCATGACCTCGCATCCCCTACCTGTCCGGAGGGGCGTCCCGCAGTGTTCTGTTCTTGGTCCAATACTTTTTCTCCTTTATATTAATGATTTGGTTACAGGCCTGGGTCCATCAATGCACCCAGTATTTTTTGCTGACGATAACAACTTTTTCATCACCGATCCTAATTTACCATCCGTCGTCAGCACTGCTCAAATCCTTCTGAATAGAGTAGAGGAATGGCCTCTCGTTAACTGCATGAGCATTAACAGAAAGAAAAGTCAGGTTGTATTATTTCGAACCCCTTACAAAAAAATGAAGCTCAGCAAGCACTTGGCCTAAAATATTCCACCAATCTCCTCCCGCAGGTCGAAGTTGCCAAGTTTCTTGGTGTCCACATAGACTCCTCCCTATCACTTGCAACTCAGGTTTCCTGCATCAGAGCCATAACCTTGCGACAGATAAGTATGATTAATCGTGTGAATAGTTTTCTTCCCCCTGATATCCTTGTCACCCTTTATTACTCTTTTATTTACCCATATATCTCATACTGCGGATCTGTTTGGGACAACACTTATCCTTAAGTTACCAATAAATTAAAATCTGCCCAAAACCGTGCCATCAAAGCAGTTTTCGGCTGCCCCGACTATATCCCACCCAGGACTTGTTCTCCGATTTCGGTATTATCCCTTTTGAACAAATCATTAAAAAGTTAAATTTATCCCTTGCATACTCCGTTTACCATAAAAACCTCCCCCAATTATTATCTTATTTTAATTGCAATAATTCTGAAGGCCTATGTCTCCGTTCATCCAACCGTTCCTTTATTGTCCCCAAGTGTGTCTCTAGCTTCGCCCAGCGATCCCCCATTTATAAATCTATACTTCAATGGAATATAATACCCTCCAGTATCGAGCTATCCACAAGTTTTCACACGCTGTATAACAATGTTACTAAACTTTGATATTATAAATCTCTAAATTTTAATCAATTTGCTTTAATATACCCGTGTTTTCTCTTTTTTTCTGCTTTTTCTTTTTTTTTTCTCTCTTGTTCATTTTCAATTTTTTGTTTTTATGGTCCTCAACAAGTTCGCTTCCAGGATCCTTATTATTATTGGTGCTATGTATCATCTTTTGTTATTTCAATAAATTGAATTGAATTGAATTCTCAATAAAATCGTATCCCTTTTGAGAGGTGTTTTCCCCCTTTTTCCTAGAATAATGAAAGTATTATGCTATTTACGACTCTTGATGGGTGCTTTAGAACTTAATGAACTTTACATATTTAGAATGGTCATGAAAATCTTTCTTTTTAGTGTTTTGGCTACTACTGAAGAGCTGGCTACTACAAAAGTACACAATATTTTGATAATTATTTCAATATGTCACTGCTTATAGTCTAGAATAGACACGATGTTTCTGTATGCATAACGGGAATGGACAACATGAAAGCTCTCCCAGAAGGCTTGAAAGCACTGATTCTATTACCACAATGAATTTCCCGCATTAATAATCGACAACCATTTGCCTAGACACACTTAAGGAAGGACTATCTAATAAGGACATTTCTCGGCTCTGAGGTTAGAAATAAGTTAGTGAAGATTATTAATATGATTTTTGAAAAGGGGGAAGTACCTAACGATTTTAGGAAAACCTTAATTAAGCCACTGTATAAGAAAGGTGATAAGAGTGAGTGTGGTAATTATCGAGGTATTAGTCTGGTCTCTGTAAGTAGCAAATTACTTAGTAATATGATACTTTTTAGACTGAGAGATGCTGTAGACAAAGTTTTAAGAGAAGAACAGTGCGGTTTTAGAAAAGGTAGAGGATGTGTCGACCAAATTTTCACTCTTAGGTTAATAGTCGAGAAATGCCTGAGTTGCCAAACACCTTTGGTCCTCAGTGTTACAGATTATGAGCAAGCGTTCGATTCTGTTGATAGAAGAGCTTTAGCAAAGCTCTTATCCTTGTATGGCACACCAGAAAAATACATTAAAGTGATTAGTGCTATGTAAAAAAATAACACTGCTGCGGTTAAGGTAGGAAATGAGCTTAGCAGCTGGTTTTGTATTAAATTAATTAAAAAAACTTTCCGAAAAATAAGTTTTTCAAAGAAAAGTAAAGGCCATTTTAAACTTAAGCTCAGGAGATACAAATACCTGTTAGAATTCAAACTCAAAACGACCAGAAATTACTATTAAAGAATAAACGAAACCCAAAACGAACAGAAATTAAATAAACAATCATAGCAAAAAACATACAACAAGTAATAATATAAATGAATAAATAAATCTTAAAGCGAGTAATGCTTGGATTGAATATGAAAATTAAGCTGTAAACGAAAAAAAAATAGTTTGCTATAAAGTATGAATGAAACTTAAGACGAACAGAAATTAAATAAACAATCAATGCGAACAAACATACAATATATATTAATGTAAATGAATAAATAAATCTTAAAACAAGTGAAATTTAAATTGAATATGCAAATCAAGTTTGAATCGAATAAAAAAAATAACTACAAACAAGAGTTCGGGTATCGCCTCACTGCAGAAGCCTAAAACCTACTGCGTCATTGGCGCCTTACTGAAAACTATATGAGTCTTAAACAGACTTGGAAAGTATAAACAAAATCAAATTGAATATTAGATATATAATGATATTAATTGTTGAAAGATCCATCAGTTCAAGATTTTTTTTCACTGTAATTTTTATTTTCATTTTCAATGCTGTAAGAACAGGAAAAGAATAAATTTGTAATATACGAGTAATTCGTTTTCAGTGAAGCGCCAATGACGCAGAAGGCTTTAGGTTTTTACAGTTAAAGAAGGGGGCAGTATCCAATTTTTTTTGTAGTGAAACAATATTTGTCTTGACCAATCTTGGAAAGAACTAATAAATTAAACTGAATATTTGATGTATAATGATATTAATTGCTGAAAGCTCATCAGTTCAAAATTTTACTGTAATTTTAATATTTATTTTCAATATTAAGTACAAAATAAAACATTTGTAATATTATTCGTTTTCAGTAAAGCGCCAATGACGCAGTAGGTTTTAGGCTTCTGCAGTGAGGCGATACCCAAACTCTTGTTTGTAAGTATTTTTATTCGATTCAAACTTGATTTGCATATTCAATTTAAATTTCACTTGTTTTAAGATTTATTTATTCATTTACATTAATATATATTGTATGTTTGTTCGCATTGATTGTTTATTTAATTTCTGTTCGTTTTAAGTTTCATTTATACTTTAATAGCAAACTATTTTTTTTTTTCGTTTAAAGCTCGATTTTCCTATTCAATCTAAGCATTATTCGCTTTAACATCTATTTATTCATTTATATTATTACTTGTTGTATGTTTTTTGCTATGATTGTTTATTTAATTTCTGTTCGTTTTGGGTTTCATTTATTCTTTAATAGTAATTTCTGGTCGTTTTGAGTTTGAATTTTAACAGGTATTTGTATCTCCTGAGCTTAAGTTTAAAATGACCTTTACTTTTCTTTGAAAAACTTATTTTTCGGAAAGTTTTTTTTTTTAATTAATTTTTGTTCGTTTTTGATTGCAAAAAGTTTCAAGTTTTTATGGCATGGGGGGGGGGGGGGGGGTGCTTACTGTCCGAATATTCTTGACTTTAAAAGACGGATCTACAACTTTCAATTTAAATCGAATTAGGCTTTTTTCAAAGTCTATACGATTACCTCTTTGATAAAAACCTTATATATGAACAAAAGACAGCTTGCATAACTTGTGGACAGCGATTAACAACAATGAATGGATTGAAAAAATAGCTCCAGTAAGGGTGTTTTGACCATTTCACTTGCTGACACAAAGGGATCACGACTGTTCGGAATTGACCTTAGTAGATTTTGTGTGCCAAAACAATTTTGCATCTATCACAGAGTATGTATTTTAACCTTATAATTGGACAATTATAATAGATTTACTATGTTTTCTTCCCATACAAAACTTTACCTTATTAAAGTCTTTGGGGTGGGGGTGGCGTAGTTGGCATAAAAAGAGAAAACTTTAGCGTAGACAGTAGGAGAAGGGGAGGGTGAGGTTGGAGACTCATCCAATACGGGGCGGAACTTCACTTATCTCCTCCGTTTCCGATTTAGGAGATTAGACAGACTCATTGGGCTGTAGAATGTTGGACCGTTTGAGTTGTGGAAGACGTTAAAATACTCAAAAATACTTTATATTTTCAGTTATGGCAGGATTGATTTCATAGATTGTGGAAGGGTGAGTCCCCTGGCCCATCATTTGGGTGAGCCTTAACTCATAATATGCAATTTTGATTAATTGTTCCGTGTTATGTGCATATATTATTCTATATATATTATTTTGAGTTATACTTTTATTGCATTGCGTTCATTTTTAAACCTTGAGATAAAAGCTGAAACCTTACCGGAGACGTGATGGGGGGGGGAAGTCTCCCCCCTCACATGCATAATTGAGCAGCCACAGAGAAAGTAATACAAATAAAATTAATCTGTCTTTTGAAAATGTCTTTTTTCAAAAGACATGAACAAAATCGTCTGAAGGAACCTGAAGTGCTATCTCTGACATTTCCGTTGATTCTTTATTCCCGTTACTTTCAGATGTAAAATTTAGAATATTATCGAATGGGTTTAGTCGTCCCCTCCCTGAATAATTCACATTTGGAAAACCCACCCCTGGGAAATTCCTTCCCCCTCAAAGAACATTTTTTCTTTTTTCCCCTCAGATAATTTCGGATATTCATAAAAATGAAAGCTGAAATTTCTACTCAACTTTTTAGGTTCAGGGCGTCAGGTTTAATGCTAAGGGGAGGGCGGGCAGGGCTGGCTGTACACAACAAAATGAAGAGTTTTTAGAAAAAGACCCAACAAAACATTAAAGCCTTATGGTTTTTTTGACCTTTGGTTTTCTATTGTCTAAAACTTAGTAACAGAAAAAAATTAATTAAAAAAACTAAAATAACTTTACAAAAGAGATAAAAATTAACAAGCACTATATAAGGCTATCCTCACATTTGCGCTACAAATGGGAGGATATTAGGGGGTCGGGGTTTAATCCTAAAGGGTGGGCGGACGGGGCTGGCTGTGCACAACCTTCCCGTTGGTGGCCCTGTTTTCACTAATCTTAGTGCACAACTAAAAATAAAAATAAAACATCGAAACCTTATTGCCTTTATGGCCTTTAGTTTTCTATTGTCTAAAATTTAGTAACATAGGAAAATTAATTTAAAAAACTAAATTTATCTATTAATTTATATTAATATCTATTGTATGTTTGTTTGCATTGATTGTTTATTTAATGACTGTTTGATTGTTTATATGCCCCCAGGGCATAACTTACAACGCCTACCCCTGGGCCCTGGTGGGCTGTGTCAACACCGGAGTTTTGTTATCAGAACTTTGAACTATTTTAACAAAATGTATATCTCAAAATTTTTATCTGATGCATTTAGGGAGTGGAGGAGGGGGGGGGGGGGGGGCTAATTGCCCTCCAATCTCTTCGGACTCTTCAAAAGTGAACAAGAACTTTTTTCAATTTCCAATCAAACGAGGCCTCTCTAAAGTTTATACGAGCATCCCTAGCCTAAGCTGAACAAAATGGCTATCTCAAAATTCCGATTGGATCTGTTTGGGGGAATGATGGGCGTGGGGGCTAGTTGCCCCTCCAATCACTTTCGACTTTTAAATAGG
This sequence comes from Artemia sinica, assembly GCA_027921565.1. Classification (NCBI taxonomy): domain Eukaryota; kingdom Metazoa; phylum Arthropoda; class Branchiopoda; order Anostraca; family Artemiidae; genus Artemia; species Artemia sinica. Next base: position 118,419 of record JAPEVW010000230.1, read on the forward strand.
GCACTATCCCTTTGAATTTGCAATCAAATGAGCCACTTTTGAAGTTTCTACGACACCGCCTTCTATAAAAATCTTATATGCCCCCAGAGTATAGCTTAAAACCCTTGCCTTGAGGGTTGTGGGGGAGTGTCCTCCTCAAAAACATATTTTCTATCTGAAAATCAACTAAGTTGAACAAAATGGCTATCTCAAAATTTTGATTGGATGTGTTTAGGGGAATGACGGGCGTGGGGGGGGCTAGTTGTCCTCTAATCACTTTCGACTATTAAAAAGGGCACTAGCACTTTAAATTTCCAATCGAATGAGCCATTTTGAAGTTTCTACGACAGCGCCTTCTATAAAAACCTTATATGCCCCCAGGCATAACTTAAAACCCTTGCCCTAAGGGTTGTGGGGGAGTGTCCTCCTCAAAAACATATTTTCTATCTGGAAATAAACAACGCTGAACAAAATGGCTATCTCAAAATTTTGATTGGATGTGTTTGGGGGAATGATGGGCGTGGAGGGGGGCTAGTTGCCCTCCAATCACTTTTGACTATTAAATGGGCACTAGCCCTTTGAAGTTCAAATCGAATGAGCCTCTTTTGAAGTTTCTACGACAACGCCTTCAATAAAAACCTTATATGCCCCCAGGGCATAACTTAAAACCCTTACCCTGAGGGGTGTGGGTGATTGTCCTCCTCAAAAACATATTTTCTATCTGGAAATCAACAACGCTGAACAAAATGGCTATCTCAAAATTTTGATTGGATGTCTTTGGAGGAATGATGGGGTGGGGGGGCTAGTTGCCCTCCAATCACTTTCGACTATTATAAAGGGCACTAGCCCTTTGAATTTCCAATCGAATGAGCCTTTTTTGAAGTTTCTACGACAACGCTTTCTATAAAAACCTTATATGCCCCCAGGGCATAACTTAAAACCCTTGCCCTGAGGGTTGTGGGGGATTGTCCTCCTCAAAAACATATTTTCTATCTGGAAATCAACTACGCTGAACAAAATGGTAATCTCAAATTTTGATTGGATGTGTTTGGGGGAATGATGGGGGTGAAGGGGGGGGGGGGGGGGGCTCGTTGCCCTCCAATCACTTTCGACTATTAAAAAGGGCACTAGCCCTTTGAATTTCCAATCGAATGAGCCCCCTTTGAAGTTTCTACGACGACCCCTTCCATATGAAGTGCCTCTGGAAAAAAAAAAATAATAAAACATTGGAGCCGTATGGCCTTTGCTATAGGCAACGCTACAGCGTTGCCTCTGATCAGAAAATAAGCAGGGTTGTGTTCTATCCCCCTTTATATGGATTATTTTCATGGACTTTATCTTAAGGAGCAGAAGAGGCAATGGGAGACCACGGAATCAAATGGAGAGGAAAAACTATCCTAAACTTAGATTATGCTGATGATTTAAGCATCCTAGATGAAAGTCTGAGCAAAATGAATGAAGTTCTAGAGGTTTTGCGAGTTCAGGATGCTAGAATAGATTTGGAAATTAATGTTAAGAAGACTAAGTCACTAAGATTAGGAATAAGTGAAGATGAAAAGGTGACGTTGGGTAACAAAAAGATTGATCAGGTGGGCAGCTTCACTTACCTTGGTAGCATTATTAGTAAAGACGGAGGGAGCAGTGAAGACATTGAAAGTAGAAAAGACAAGGCTCGGGTTTTTTTTTTTCACAGTTAAAAAAAGCTTGGAAGAATAGGAAGTTAAGTCTGCAAACCAAGATTAGAATATTAGAAGCTACAGTGATGATAGTGGTCAAATATGGTTCTGAAGCATGGGCGCTCTGAAAAGCAAATGAAGATTTGTTAGATCTTTTCCAGAGAAATTGCCTACGGATCGTTCTGGGTACCCGGCTGACTGACCGTTTTTCAAACAGTAGGCTGTACGAAAAATGTGGTTCGATCCCGCTTTCTAGGGCTACAATGTAAGAAAGGTTGAGATGGCAAGGGCAAGTTTTGCGAATGAAGGTACAGAGGCTTTGTAAAAAGGTAGGCTTTGAGTAGATTGGGATGGAGGAGGAGCGTGCGCAGCTGTGTTGGCCTCAGGCGGCTTGGTGCTGCGGTGAGTTGTTAGTAGCAGTAGTAGTAGTAATAGTAATTTACATATGAGATTTTAAGCACTTCAAAGACCTGTGATTTCACACAAAGAATCTTGCATAGAAATTAGGACTAATACCAAAAAGTGACCAAAAACTGTTGGTGAATGAACAAAAAAATTGTTTCAGCATGCAATTTGATTATGATCATTCTAAAAATAGACTTAAAACATTTTAAGCATATCATCAAAAACTAAACAATACAAAACATATTTTCTACTAGATGATTGGAAAATTAAAACTAAAACTTGTAATAAATCTTCTTTTTTTTATTTTTTTTACTTTGTCAGACTGTTTTTTTTTTTTTCATTTTTTTTTTTTTTTGACTTGGTCACACTGGTTTTTATGGCTCAAGCAGTGATTTGAAAAAACAGTCCAACGCATAAAATAAATATCTGTTAAAACTTTTAATTGAGACAGTTCACCATATTCATTACAAATTTTAATAAGTTTTACCCAATTACCACATATTTTTATTTTATTTTATAATAAATGGCAATGTGATCTAAGAAATTACATTGATTTTAATCAGTTTTACCCAACTATTGCATACTTTCATTTCATCTTATTATAAATGGCAATGTGATCTAAGAGATTATTTTTAAATGATGATTACCCTTCCTGAATTGCCCTGACTGCGCACCACAATACTCTTTCACCACCTCCTCCAGCATTGCAATAAGGATGGAATATACCTATTGTTGTTCCTTGAATTTCTTTGTGATGTTGCTTCTTCAGGTGTCTTAAGTACTAAAAAGGAAAGTGCAATTAAAACCATTTTAAAGGACTGGGATAAACAAATTTAAACCATAAAATACTCCAACCCTGCTTTTAATTTTAAATAGATACGATTCCAATAATTTTGAGACTTATAAAAAGTTTTTTTTTTTATCTTTAGTTCGTCTTAGGATGGCAGTGTTGCCTCTCAAAAATGTATTCATTTTCATTGTTGCAAAAACTTAGACGCAATGATTAAGCACCATTACCACTGCTTCTTCTTCATGTAGCTACCAAATATGTTTCCTGTACGCTTGTGATTCTGCACTAAAACTCAGTTTAACACACTCAGCAGCAGTAAACAAACAACAAATCCATTTGTAAAGGTTTTATCTTTGTACAGTACACAAGAAAAGTACATTGAAGTCATTAGAGCTAAGTAGCAAAACAATATTGCTGCAATAAAAATAGGAAGCAATGTTAGTAGTTCATTAAGGAATTGGGAGTTAAGCAGAGTTTTGTCTTTTACCTATTTATATGAATTTTTTTTTAAAAGACTTTGCCCTATGGAAAACAGAAAAGTTTATGAGAAAACATGATATTGAAAGAGAATGTAAAACTTTCCTAGACTTCAACTCTCCTAAAAGTGTACAGATGATTTGATAGTGTTAGATAAAATAATAGCAAGATGAAAGGATTTTTTAGGTTTTGAGGGTTCACATAACAAAAACTGATTCAAAATTAATGCTAAAAAGTCTAAGTTGCTTAAATTAGGAATAAATGAGAATAAACATCTGATGTTAGGCAAAGACAAAACTAACCAAGTGCATAGCTTCACTTACCTAGGCGGCATTACTAGTGAGGATGATGGATGTAGTGTAAACATAAAAAGTCGAAACCAAACAATAACCTGCATGAAAAATACACATAAAGTATGTCCTAATAATGACAAAAGAACAATCTCGACTATTATAAATTTTATCTATCATATTAGGATGTAAGCAATACATTTGAGCAAATAAGACCCATCAATCCAAATTATTTAATCATTTTTATTGAAATTCACATTCCCCACAACAAACTGGGAAGAAGTTAGAATCATCTACGTAATCTATATAGTGGATTAATAACAATACCAAAATAATTTCCTTTACACTGGCCAATCCAAATACAAACTCCAAAATGTACAATTAGTCTTACTATTACTTCATCGCAAGTTACATTGATGTTCGATTCCCAAGGTTCGTTCCAAGATTTTCTTTGTAATTAAAAATTGCTGTTTAGTTGAATCTGAATGAAACTTAATATTCCAAAATAGTCTTATATGCAAAATATTTGTCAATAGAAAGTATTCTCAAAAATCCAGTTTTTTGTTTTAAATTTTGGCTAAAATGAGCCGTGTTTTGCTCTTTATAAGAGTCATTGCTCTTTATAAGAGCAAAAACCATTGTCAAGATTACTAGTCTTAAATATCCCTCAGTAGAGAATGCTATCATACAGAGTACAAAAGGTCTTGTGCATTTGAACTATTCTTGTGGTGATACTGCAGAAGAGTGAGAATTGTTCTTTAGGAAATATACTATCTTCAGTATTTAGTCATTGCAGTGTGTGATGCTGTGGCATGCGCAGTAATTTCACACTTGGTTTAAACTTGGATACAGACTGAATTAGATTCTGATCCTGATAAGAGGACTTTTCAAGTCAGGGAACAAGAATTCAAACCCATAAGGTTGGGACTAAAAAGACAATTTTCTGGCTAAGCTCAGAACAAGGCCAGAAAATATGGCATGCCCATTAAGCAATCTCCAAAGCATTCAGCGATTAAACAGGAAGCTACCCTTGATTCTCTGATAAAAGGGTACAAAGAGTTCAGCACAGAGTACTTATTTACTTGTACTTGCTGCGGGATCAGACGTGAATACCTCACGTGGCATCTAGAAGACTCCATATGGTTGAATCCCATTTGTCATGATCTTGTTCCAGCTTTTCTGCAAACCGAAGCCAGCAGCTCTCCCACTTTCTGCCAACCTTCTGAAATCCACCAATGGTATCGAGGTAATTTTTTATAGTCGCCAACCAATTCTTCAATTGACTGCCAGGACGTCTGCGCTAATCTGACAGAGGAGCAGCTAGAAGCACTTGCTTGACGACGCGGTCATTGGGCCTTCTCCGGACATGGCCAAGCCAATGCAGTCTTCTCTGGTTGACAATCCTAGCTGTGGGCTGGATGTTAAAGCAGCAGTGACAAATATCAGCATTTGAGGTTCTGCTGGAGTATTGAATCCTCAGGATTTTTTGTAAACAGCAGTGGTTAAAGACTTCCATGCCATGGAGAGCCAAAATAGTCTTATATGCAAAATATTTGTCAATAGAAAGTATTCTCAAAAATCCAGTTTTTGTTTTAAATTTTGGCTAAAATGAGCCGTGTTTTGCTCTTTATAAGAGTCATTGCTCTTTATAAGAGCAAAAACCATTGTCAAGATTACTAGTCTTAAATATCCCTCAGTAGAGAATGCTATCATACAGAGTACAAAAGGTCTTGCGCATTTGAACTATTCTTGTGGTGATACTGCAGAGGAGTGAGAATTGTTCTTTAGGAAATATACTATCTTCAGTATTTAGTCATTGCAGTGTGTGATGCTGTGGCATGCGCAGTAATTTCACACTTGGTTTAAACTTGGATACAGACTGAATTAGATTCTGATCCTGATAAGAGGACTTTTCAAGTCAGGGAACAAGAATTCAAACCCATAAGGTTGGGACTAAAAAGACAATTTTCTGGCTAAGCTCAGAACAAGGCCAGAAAATATGGCATGCCCATTAAGCAATCTCCAAAGCATTCAGCGATTAAACAGGAAGCTACCCTTGATTCTCTGATAAAAGGGTACAAAGAGTTCAGCACAGAGTACTTATTTACTTGTACTTGCTGCGGGATCAGACGTGAATACCTCACGTGGCATCTAGAAGACTCCATATGGTTGAATCCCATTTGTCATATCTTGTTCCAGCTTTTCTGCAAACCGAAGCCAGCAGCTCTCTCACTTTCTGCCAAACTTCTGAAATCCACCAATGGTATCGAGGTAATTTTTTATAGTCGCCAACCAATTCTTCAATTGACTGCCAGGACGTCTGCGCTAATCTGACAGAGGAGCAGCTAGAAGCACTTGCTTGACGACGCGGTCATTGGGCCTTCTCCGGACATGGCCAAGCCAATGCAGTCTTCTCTGGTTGACAATCCTAGCTGAGGGCTGGATGTTAAAGCAGCAGTGACAAATATCAGCATTTGAGGTTATGCTGGAGTATTGAATCCTCAGGATTTTTTGTAAACAGCAGTGGTTAAAGACTTCCATGCCATGGAGATGAAGCACCTTCAGGGGCCAAGTCTCAACTGCGAAGAAGAGAATAGATCTACCAGCCGCTTTATAGACACAAATGTTTGTCTTAAAACTGAATTCCTGTTGGTTCCACAAATGGCGGCAGAGTTGAAATAATATGGCTTGGGCTTTATTGACTCCATTCTGTACGCCAAGGTTACAGCCTCCACAAGAGTCTATTAGCAAGCAAGATAAGTGAAGCTACCAACCTTTTCCAATTCCTGTCCGTAAAGCCCAAGCTGATAATAAAGCTGTATATTTAGGTTCAATAGTTGAGAGAAATGCACTATTTTGATTAGCATTGCCTCAGCAGTTGCTGGATCAGCAGCAAGAGCAACAATGTCAGCTGCCTTCACAGCACACATGCATGACGACAATGCACCCCCCCCAGAAATGACAAAATGCTCCCACTGGAAATAACACAAAGAAGTATGTAAATTTCCAGGAAAGACTATGTATTGTTTTGATAATGGGTGACACTGTAATAAAAAGCAATCTTTAAAATATGGGAGTAAAATGGAATAGTGCTTTTTGTTCACTAACCAAAGTAATTTTTCTGTCTTGTTTATAACTGTCTTTTGAAATACAAAATGTCATTTTGCTTTACCCTTTATTTGTGTGGATTTTTTTTTTTTAATCTTACAATCTTTAAAACAAATACTAGTTGTTGAATGTTTTACACAATTTTTCAATTTGTTCTGAAAAATCCAAGTACATTGCATCATAGACGAGCATAATCATTGTGCAACACAGCTATGTATGTAGACTGAATTCATCTATGAATCCTTACGCCATTAAGCTGAATATTTTATAGTGACTCTGGTCTAGTTGTCCTTAGGAGATCATACAAATATTTCATATACAAAGTCATCAAAAGACTTACAGACAATATATATTTCATAGCAGCTACTGTCACTAAAATCGAACAATGAAGATGTGTTTACTTAACATTCTGAAACAAAAGTTATTGATTTTAGTTGAAAGTTCATTGAGAACATATTCACAATGTGACATGCTCTACCAATGAAATTTGTATTTTACAGATACCATACAAATGCAATGTAAATAACTAACCATTCTTAGTATCCCAATGAAACTGAGGCAGAACACTAGTATGCCAACAATGAATCTTGCCAGTACAAGCCAAATCATCTTTAAAGTGGATCCTATCCTAGAAAAACAAGAATTTAAAGTGCAAGGACATCAATCCAGAAAATACACATTTCTGGTGCTTTAACTCCTTCCATCGAAAATTCTGACTCCCTCCTTTTAAGGCTCCAATGTCTCTACAAAGAGTAGTCAAGTAAACTTTTACAACAAAAAAGCCTGCAATTTTACTGGTTACTATTTAGGAGGAAACGGAGTGTCAATTTTATTTTTGTTTGCTTTGGAAAGCACATACAACCTTTCTATGAGGTAGGGTGTTCATGCTTCTTAAAGTTCATCTTATCAACTAAAAAAAAACCGTAAGTGTTAAGTTTATAAAATATCTATACAGAAAGAACTATTCTTTTTTATTTAGAACATTTTTTAAGAAATAAAAAAACTGAGTATATATTGCCTGACTGACTGATTAAAGAAATAGAAAACTGATTATAAGAGTAATTTGGTTTCATCCTGTTTACTCTTCAGTTTGATTTATAATAGCTTAGTCAATCTTCTTAATTTATCTAGAATTATTTTGTATTTCACAATATCATTCAGAAAACAATTTTAACAACAAGAAAAACAGAAAAAGATGCAACCCTTCAAAGGAACAAAAAGATTTGATGCTGAAATTGTTTTTTTTTTTTTTTCCTTTTTTGTATATTTGATGCAACAATGAATTGTTATGCAAAGAATTGTTTTAGTAACACAATTTGTAGCAATAACTAATAGAGGAAATATATCTCGTTTCTCTTTGAGGTTTAAGACCCATTTACATAGAAATTGCAAAAGTTCCCTTAAGGAAGAATAAAGTTTTTATAACAAAATAAGTGTGTTGGCTGATTTGCCCAGGATTTCCAATAGCACTTTAGACCTCTTTAAATTCATTTAATAAAGCTTCCAAACTATTGAGGAGCATATTTTAGCTATATTGCTGGTACTTGGCTTGGACCTAGAAAAGACATGGGAAAAATTAGAAAAGTTGCTGGATCTATCAATTTCAATTTGATTTGGGCTTGATTACTCTTTCTATTTGGAGTCAATTTATTAGTCAAAATTCTCTGAACAGTGTGGACTATGATTGATATTTTTTGCTCAAATACATTTGGATCTTTGTCAGTTTTTTTCCTCTTTGCTAATTTCTGTATCTTTGTTTTTCAATTTTTTCTATCTGTTGACAAACAGTCCCAAAGAGTTCCCAAAATATACCATTTTCAATTCTATTTTTACTGTTGGAATTAAATATTATACTTCTTCCTGTTATTTTCTCTGTATAAAAATGAAGTATTACTTCCAAACTTTTCTATAAATCTACAAACTACTTCAAACTTTAAAGATTGATTTAAACAGTCAATTAACAAGCAGAATACAAAAAAAACACAGGTGATATTCTATTTCTTAAGCAGTTGAAATCACCTCAACGGATATATATATTTGATTTCTTTATTATTCTTAATAAAAAAAAAAATAATAAACAGATTTTTACTTAAAAAATGAGACAAGCAAAAATAAGTTTATACAAGAAGTCAAACTCAAAACTATCAAGAATTATTGCTAGTACAAAATGAAACATAAAACAGAGATTACAAAGAACTTAAAATTAAATGAAAAAGAATTAAAAACTTAAAACAGGCATAGATTAGCTCACAATAAACAAAATTACAGAATCAGAGGCAATGCTATAGCGTTGCCTATAGTAAAGGCCATAGGGCTCCGATGTTTTATTATTTATTTATTTATTATTATTTTTTTCCCCAGAGGCACTTCATATGGAAGAGGTCGTCGTATAAACTTCAAAGGGGACTCATTTGATTGGAAATCGAGAGTTCTAGTGCCCTTTTTAATAGTTGAAAGTGATTGGAGGGCAACTAGCCCCCCCCCCCCCACGCCCATCATTCCTCCAAACACATCCAATCAAAATTTTGAGATAGCCATTTTGTTCAGCATAGTTGATTTCAAGATAGAAAATATGTTTTTGAAGAGGACACTGCCCCAAAACCCTCAGGGCAAGGGTTTTAAGTTATACCCAGGGGGCATATAAGAACAATGTTGGCACAATGTATTATTTATTTATTTTTATTTTTTTTAGAGCAGGGCACTTTATATTGAAGAAGTTGCCATAAAAAAGTTAAGTCCTGGGGGCATATATGGTTCTTATGGAAGGAATCCTCGTATAAATTTCAGAGAGGGCTCATTTGATTGGAAATTGAAAGTTCTATTTCAATTTTTCAGAGTAAAAAAATATCCGAGGGCAACCCCCCCCCCCCCCCGCCCCCCACCCTTTTTTCTAAATGCATCCAATAAAAATTTTAAGATAGCTATTTTGTTAATAATAGTTCAAAGATCATATAACAAAAATTCGGGTCTCAACACAACCCCACAGGGCAAGGGGGCAGGCGTTTTGAGCTATGCCCTGGGGGCATATATGGGTCTTGTGGAAGGGATGCTCGTATTAACTTCAAAGAGGGCTCATTTGATTGGAAATTGAAAGTTCTAGTTCACTTTTTAAGAGTCAAAAGAGATTGGAGGGCACCTAGCCCCCCTTCCACGCCCTTTTGTCCTCAAACCCATCCGATAAGAGCTTTGAAATGGCTTATTTTTTAAATAGTTCAAAGACCATATAACGAAAACTCCGGGTCGGCACAACCCCCCATGGCCTGAGGGCAGGTGTTGGAAGTTATGCCCTGGGGGGAATATATGGTTCTTATTGAAGGGATGCTCGTAAAAACTTCAGAGATGGCTCATTTGATTGGAAATTGAAAGTTCTAGTTCAGTTTTTTAGAGTCAAAAGAGATTGGAGGGCAACTAGCCCCCCCCCCCCCCCCCCTAAGCCCCTTTTTCTCCAAATGCATCCAATAAAATTTAGAGATAACCATTAAGTTAAACATTGCTCAAAAGTCAGATAACAAAACAAAAAACTCAGGTATTGTCAAAACCCCCAACAGGCGTTGTAAGTTATGCCCTGGGGCATATATGGTTTGTATGAAAGGGATGCTTGTATAAACTTCAGAGGGCTCATTTGATTGGAAATGGAAAGTTCGAGCTCACTTTTTAATAGTCAAAAGAGATCCGACGGCAGCTAGCCCCAACCCCCACGCCTTCTTTTTCCAAACCCATCTGATGAAAATTTTGAGGTAGACATTTTGTTAAGAATAGTTTAAAGGTCAGATAAGAAAAAATCTGGTGTCAATACAACCCCCCCCAGGGCCCAGGGGAAGGCGTTCTAAGTTATGCCCTAAGGGCATGTATGGTTCTTATGAAAGGGATGCTTGTATAAACTTCATAGAGGGCTCATTGATTGGAAATTGAAAGTTCTAGTTCACTTCTTAAGAGTCAAGAGAGTTAAGGGCAACTAGCCCCCCTCCCACTCTTTTTTCCCTAAACCCATCTGCTACAAATTTTGAGATAGTCAGTTTTTTGGAAATTGTTCAAAAATTAGATTAAAAAAACTCCCCCAGGGCCTGGGGGATAGGCGTTGTAAGTGTTGCCCTAGGGGGTATACGGTTCTTATGAAAGGGATGCTTGTATAAACTTCAGAGGGGGCTCATTTGATTGGAAATTGAAAGTTCTAGTTCAATTTTTAAGAGTCAAAAAATATCTGAGAGCAACTAGCCCCCCCCCCCCCCACAAACCCTTTTTCCCCAAGCCCATCCGATAAAATTTTTATAATAGCCATTTCATTAAAAATATTTCAAAGGTCAGATAAGACAAATTCCTGTGTTGACTGAACCCGCCAGGGCCTGGAGGCAGGCGTTATGAGTAATGCTCTAGGGGCATATATAGTTCTTATGGAAGGGATGCTCATATAAACTTCAGAGAGGGCTCATTTGATTGGAAATTGAAAGTTCTTGTTCACTTTTTAAGAGCCAAAAGAGATCAGAGGAAACTAGTCCCCCCCTTCTCCACGCCCTAAATACATCAGATAAAAATTTTGAGATAAACATTTTGTTAAAAATAATTTAAAGTTCTGATAACAAAAAACTCTGGTGTCAACACACAGCACCCAGGGCCCAGGGGTACGCGTTGTAAGTTATATGCCCTGGTGGCATATATGGTTGTTATGGATGGGATGCTCATATAAACTTCCTAGAGGGTTCATTTGATTGGAAATTGAAAGTTGTAATTCACTTTTTAAGAGTCAAAAGTAATTGGAGGGCAGCTAGCCTCCCCCTACAATCCATTTATTTTTTTCCCACAGGCACTTCATATAGAAGGGTCGTCATATAAACTTCAAAGGAGGCTCATTCAATTGGAAATCGAGAGTTCTAGTGCCCTTTTTAAGAGTCAAAAGTGATCAGAGGGCAACTGCCCCTCCCAAGCCCTTTTTCCCCAAATACATCTGATAAAAAATTTGAGGTAGCCATTTTGTTAAAAATAGTTCAAAGATTATATAACAAAAACTCCTTTATGTATGGCTATTTTGTTAAAAATAGTTTAAAGGTCAGATAAGAAAAACTCCTGTGTCAAAACAAACCCCCCAAGGGCCCGGGGCAGGCGTTGTAAGTATTGCTCTGGGGGCATATATGTTTCTTATGGAAGGTATGTGCATATATACTTTGGAGGGCTCATATGATTGGAAATTGAAAGTTCTCGTTCACTTTTTAAGAGTCAAAAGAGATCGGAGGGCAACTTTGCCCCCCTCTCCATGCCCTATTTTTCTCAAGCCCTTCTGATAAGAACTTTGAGAGAGCCATTTCTCAAAATAGTTCAAAGGTCAGATAAAAAACTCCAGTGTTGACAAATTCCCCCAGGGCCCGGGGAGCAAGCGTTGCAAGCTATGTCCTGGGGCTGTATGTGGTTCTTATGAAAGGGATGCTTGTATAAACTTCAGAGAGGATTCATTTGAATGGAAATTAAAAGTTGTAGTTCATTTTCTCAGAGTGAAAAAGATTGGACGGCAACTAGCCCCTCCTGCCCTGCATGCCTTTGGGTGTATCAGATGGATATACCCATCCAATAAAAATTTGAGGTGACCTTTTTGTTAAAAATAGTTCAACCATAAGATACTAAAAATCCAGGGTCGACACAGCCCCCCAGGCCCAGGGACAGGCGTTGTAAGTTATACTCTGGGGATATCTATGGTTCTTATAGAAGGGATACTTGTATAAACTTCAGAGAGGGCTCATTTGATAGTAAATAGAAAACTCTAGTTCACTTTTAAAGAGTCAAAAGAGACCAAAGCTTAATTAGTCCCCCCACACCCTTTTTCCCCAAACCCATCCAATAAAAATTTTAAGATAGCAATTTTGTTCAAAATAGTTCAAACATCAGATAATAAAAACTCTGAGGTTGATACAAACCCTTTTTGCACTTTGATATTGTAACTTTGATACTAGTTTTGATACTTTGATGAACATTTGATTATTTTTTTTTAAGTTTGATTTTGAAATAAGGAATTTTCAAAAACTTGAAATTGTTTGCAATCAAAAACAAACAAAAATTAATTAAAAAAAAAAACTTTCCAAAAAATGAGTTTTTCAAAGAAAAGTAAAGGCCATTTTAAACTTTAAGCTCAGCAGATACAGATACCTTTTAAAATTCAAACTCAAAACAACCAGAAATTACTATTAAAGAATAAATGAAACCCAAAACAAACAGAAATTAAATAAACAATCATGGCAAAAACGTAAAACAAGTAATAATATAAATGAATAAATAGATCTTAAAGCAAGTAATGCTTAGATTGAATATGAAAATCTAGCTCAAAACGAAAAAAAAAATTTTCCTATTGAAGTATAAATGAAAATTAAAACAAACAGTAATTAAATAAACAATCAATGCAAACAAACATACAATAGATATTAATGTAAATTAATAAATAAATCTTAAAACGATTGAAACTTAAATTGAATATGCAAATCAAGCTTGAAATAAACAAAAATCACTACAAACAAGAGTTTGGGTATCACCTCCTTCTCTCAGTGTAAAAGTCTAAAACCTAATGCGTCATTGGTGCTTTACTGAAAACTATATGCGCCTTGAACAGTTTTGGAAAGCATAAACAACATAAAATTGAATATTTGATGTATAATGATAGTAATTGTTGAAAGATCCATCAGTTAAAGAATTTATTTCACTGTAATTGTATTTTTATTTTCAATGCTGTAAGAACTGGAAAAGAAAATATTTGTAATATAATTCGTTTTCAGTCAAGCGCCAATGACACAGCAGGCTTTTGGTTTTTATTCACAGTTAGGAAAGGAGGCAGTATCCATGCACTTGTTTGTAGTGAAATTATATTTTGTCTTTAACAACTTTAAAAAGAGCTAATAAAATAAACAGAATATTTGATGCATAATGATATTAATTGCTGAAAGCTCATCAGTTCAAAATGTTACTATAATTTTAATGTTTATTTTCAATATTAAGTACAAAAGAAAACATTTGTCATAAAATTGGTTATCAGTAAAGCACCAATGACACAGTAGGTTTTAGACTTTTACAGTGAGAGAAGGAGGTGATACCCAAACTCTTGTTTGTGTTGATTTTGGTTTGTTTCAAGCTTGATTTTCATATTCAATTTAAGCATTAATCCCTTTAAGATCTATTTATTCATTTATATTATTACTTGTTGTATGTTTTTGCTATGATTGTTCATTTAATTTCTGTTTGTTTTGGGTTTTGTTTATTCTTTAATAGTAAGTTCTGGTTGTTTTGAGTTTGAATTTTAAAAAGTATTTGTATCTGCTGAGCTTAAGTTTAAAATGGCCTTTACTTTTCTTTGAAAAACTTATTTTTTGGAAAGTTTTTTTTAATTAATAATAAACAAATCCTAAGAAGATCAGAAACTACAGCAGCTAAGATCCTTTGATTTTTGTTAGACAGCACCATAAGCAACAATGTTAATTGAGTTAGACTTGAACCATCTAAAAGCACAACAGAAGTCCTAGCTACTAACCCCTACCAAATTCAATCAAGTTCCAATAGGTTATTTGCATGGATATAATGATAAATAAGTAGACCTTTCCACACAGGTTTAGGATCATGCATGACCATCTACAATCCCAAACATATTTGGAATGTCACATCCTCTTCTAATTGAAACATTTCTCAAAATATTTCAATCTGAGATAGAGCAAAACATTGTGGACTGAAAAAGAATATTAAATGGCTAACCTCAGAGGGTCACAACAACCAGCATGCCCATAAAGAAATCTCCAAAGAATTCAGTACTTAAACAGGTAGCTCCCATGGATTGTCTTATAAAAGTGTAAAAATTATTCAGTGCAGAGGTCTTCATAAAAACACACAACTGTGAGTAATAATTAAATGGATCATTCAAGTCAAACTAGAAACAAACAAAAATTACCTCAAACAGTTCTTCAGTTACTGCCCCTACCCTCTCTCTTAACTTTCTGAAGCCTATTGCATCATTGACTAATATTACTATATATTAGATTTTCATTTTATTAGTTCTTTCTAGTCATCTTTATTATTATTATTAATAAAATACAAATGATACAATAGATTTTGGAACTTTAATGCTTCTGTATTAATTTTCTCCAAACTTCTGCTTGAAGTATTTTTTTAAAGTTTGGCTTGAATATTCAGTTTAGTTTTTACTACTTTAAAGTTTATTTATTCATCTATATCAATCTTGTTATCTTTTTTTGATATGACCCTTTATTTAACTCCTGTTTGTCTTGGATTTCATTTATTCTTTAATAGTAATCTCTGGTTATTTTAAGTTTTTAAACTACTATTAGACTTTATTTCTGCAGATCTTAAGTTTAATATGGCTCTTTACTTATGTTTGAAAAGGTTTTTTCTGAAAGTTTATTTAAAATTAATTTCACTGAAAAGTTGGCTTATAACATGAAATAATATAAAATCATTATTTTATTTTTACATAGCCTAGGGCTAAGTATATTTAAATATCTGATCCTATTCAGTGGGGGGATACAACTGTAATTATCATATTTATATCTGGTGTTATCAGATTAATAAACATTGTTTAAGTAGTATTTGACATCCAAGGAATCTATCCACAAAGAAAACAAAGCATCAAGAGAGGTAAAACAACAGAGAAATATACTTATTAAAGCTAAATACAGGACCATCAACAGGGGCATAATTTGCTATGGGACAGTGGGAAACTGCCTCTCCCAGACCTTGGTTTGCTCCCCCATGCCCTAGTTTGCCTCCCCCCCCCCCAGCTGAAATTTAGTTTTTTCAAAAATCTTGTCAAAACTAAGATAAGGCTTCATAATTCAAGCATCCCCAAAAAAGAATAAGTTTTATATAGTATTTCTTTACTTTGGTGGTACTATTATGGCTCATTTTTCAGTTTTCACTTGTTTCTAGGAAATTGGCTCCAATTTTGCCTCTCCTCCCCAAGATTTTTACAAAATTACAGCACTGACCATCAGGGGGGGGGGGGGGGTGAATGTGAAACAATTACTATATTTTGAAAGAGCATGAAAAAGGCATCAAGTAGGTGCAGGGACGTCCCTGGGGGGGGGGAGCACTGCCCTCCAACTTTTTTGGCATTTGGTAAAACTTTTGTTAAAGGTGGAAATTTTGGCAAAATCTTGCAAAATTTGCCAAAATTCTTGATTTCTGCTGAAAATTTGGCATAAATCAGGTAGCAATTTGGTAAAATTTATGAAGATTGCCCCCCACCCCAATAAAATGAGCCTCAGGATGCCCCTGAGTAGGCCTAGTTGGTTTTTCTTCTCTATGTCAGTAATGTATATATTTACCTAATAAACTATTATTGAGTTCAGAAGAGGCCATGTACACAATTACCTGAAAATGTAATAATTGCTACAAATGTAATTGTATCCTAGCCCCCTGCCCCTAATGCCTGGATATTGACCCTAGGCTATAGCTTCTGCACAAAGCTTTGATGGGGAAAATTTTAGACAAGCTACTTTTACTATCTTGGAAAGAGGTTAGGTTAGGATAATGCAATTTTGAGTAATGAATCTAGGGCCAAAAACAAACTCTAGGAAGGTATTACAAAGCACTGCTACTACAATGTCTAAGTCTTCTATGATTTCAAAGCTGCTATAATTTCTAAGTCTTAGAAATTTTTATACTTGACAGGTGTATACCTATTGGAATTTTGACAAAAAAAACATTATACCTTAATTTTCAGCTTCTTTTTCTCTTGTTTTTGCTTCAAAAATGCATTTCCTGTTATTTGAGTAGAATTTTAGGCCATATCAATAGTTTTTTTTCTGAAATTAGGAAATGTATATGCAGATCTATGAAACCTCATAAATTGGGATTGAGCAACATTGTGAAGCTGTAAATACTTTTCTTATAGTTCAAACAAGCAGAAGATCTGTTTTGCTAGACTTCACTTTTATAACACTAAGATTTTTAGGTCAGTACCCTCTAGAGGGAGAAGGAGTGGAGGTAGGTACTTCAGAATACCTTCCCCAGACATACTATAGCCTGTAGATCCTTCTCTGAAAGTCTCAGTTGGTAAATTTTTACCAAATCATATTATTGACTTACAACTAAAGTGAATATACCACTCAATGCCTTTTTTATGCTCTTTACAAAAATAATAATCATTTTGTCGGAAATTAATTTTACCCTAACCCCTACATATACCAATTTGGGTGTATATTTGCACGTTGAGGGGGGGGGGGGGGGGGTAAAGTTTAAACTTCCCTCCTATTTACATCAGAAATAAAATATACCCCCACCCCCCTAATGTGCAAATATATACCCTGAATTGGTATATATAAGGGTGGGGGTAAAATTCATTTCCAAGAAAAATTATTATTATATTTGTAAAGAGCATAAAAAAAGGCATCATATTGGGTAAATTTTTACCAAATCATATTATTGACTTGCAAAAAAAGTGAATATACCACTTGATGCCTTTTTTATGCTCTTTCTAAATATAATAATCATTTTTATTGAAAATGAATTTTACCCCCACCCCTATATATACCAATTCAGGGTACATATTTGCACATTAATATAAAGGCATCCCCTAAATTGATATAATAATCATTTTTTATTGAAAATGAATTTTACCCCCACCCCTATATATACCAATTCAGGGTACATATTTGCACATTAGGGGGGGGGGGGGCAATTTTATTTCTGATGTAAATGGGAGGTAAGTTTAAACTTTACCCCACCCCCCAAATGTTTAAAATATATACCCTGAATTGGTATGTAGGGGTGGGGGTGAAATTCATTTCCAACAAAAATTATTATTATATTTGGAAAGAGCATAAAAAAGGCATCAAGTGGTATATTCACTTTATTTGTAAGTCAATAATATGATTTGGTAAAAATTTACCTCAAATGGTATATTCACTTTAGTTGTAAGTCAATAATATGATTTGGTAAAAATTTACCTCTCAGTTTCCTAACCTAACCTCTTTCCAAGATTGCAAAGTGGCCTGTCTAAAATTTTACCCTTTGCTGATTTTTTTTTTTAAGAGTAATCATATTTAGATTCATATTTGACTTCAAATATGAGATTTTTTCTGTTGCAAATTCAATTTTAAGCCCTTTACAGACCCTCAAAGATGATACCTTTTACTCTCATTGTATATACAGCTTGCATACCTCTGTTAGCATCAATATTGTTAAAATACCTGTAAATTGAATCAATGGTGCAAAAATTTAGAATCAGTAAATGCATGGGCAATATATACATGGGCTATAGGCTATATTTGAGTAAGATTCAAAAGGATATATTAGGTTAGGCTAGTTTAAAATTTGCAACAGAAACTAATGTCATATTTGGATTCAGGAGGAAATTATGATTCTAAAGGCAAGTTTTTTCCTTAGCTATCTGAATACTAGATTACCTTGAATCACACATTAGCCTAGCCTAATAAAAATATTTACCAGGCTTACCCAATTATCAGAAAGTTAATTAAACAATCAAAAATAACCTAGAAAAGCATATACTTTTAAAAAAATAATGAAATAAGCTTAATTCAGCTATTCATGGAAAGTTCAATTTCATCGAGGCTCCGTAATTTTAGCATTAGCCTATCCCCAGACTAATGTCCCCGTGATTTTATTTTCAATTTTCTTGCCAGATCAAGTTGAATTTTGCACATGAAATTTCGCATGCAAACTAAATGGTTGAACCGATACCGAGCTATTAAAATATTTTCTATCAGCTGGATAAAAAGTTGCCAGAATTGGAAAATTTAGGCCAGCCCAGACTGAAAGCAATTATGGGACTGTATGTTTCTAATTAAGTATATAAGAATAGGAATCACTGGATTTGAACATCATCAATGACCGTAAGTCTTATTACTGGTTTTCAATTTCAGGACAAAACCGTTCTGGGACTTAAAATATTATAAATGCTTAAATTAAAATCGATTGGCCTCAAACTTACAGACAATATATCCTGAACCAAAGGACATCACAGTGTAAGTACTATTTGCGAAAAGGGGTAGTGCCCACTGCCCAGATTACAATTCGTATGTATGGCTTGTGTGAAACCTAAACAGCAGGCAAAAGCTTAAGTGCCTAAATAGAACAAAACATTCTGAAACTTGAAGGGTATGTATCTTGGCACAAAGGGATCACATAACCTAGAAAGCTCAATGTCACTGGGGTGTGAGTAGATCAAGTGGGCTAAAATCTTGATTCAGGAAAGCTTATCAAGATAAGTGTGGTGTAAGGAATATAAAACAGAGTGACACCATTATATCGGCTTGATAAACTGTGATCTTACATAGCCCTAAAAATCTTTGCCATTTCAATAGCTTTGACCTGTATGGAAATCACCTTAACAATTGCTTCAGTGGCTACGAAAAAAAAATCTATTGACCTTTCCCTATGTAATTAAGTTATTACATGTGAAAGTTGGTCACAAAAAGAAAGTGACATTAGACAGAACATGGCCAAATGAATGTCATTATCCATAATACCTAAAATGCCTCCCCCGTGGCAACTACACGGATCACAAAGACGAAGGTCTATGCTTCAAATGTCGACTGAACGAGACTGATGGATTGTTTACACGTGGGTAATCTAACAGGGGGGGGGGGGGGGGGGGTAATCAGGCACTGCAGCTCATTTGCAAGACAAAAGAGGGATTTTATTGGCACGCCGTGTATTTTTGGTTCTCCAGTAGAAACTAGGAGTTTAGGATAAGATCTCGTAGTGAGACAAATTACAAAAATAAGACGCTGTATCAGTCTTTAAGAAAATGGCTCGATATAGGGGTTCTGATATAGGTTATGTAGAAAAACCCCCTCTGTAGGAAACTTTTACAAAAAAACTTTGCAATTCAAAAAAAAAGGAATCGGGAAAACAAAATCTTTTTTAACATAAATCATCATCAATAAATAAGTAAAACTAATTATGAACAAAAATAAGAAAAGATAGTCAAGTAAAACTTAAAAGGAATAGAATTTCTTTTAAATAGGAGTAGGGCTGTAAGACTAGAATATTATTTGCACTTTACTGAAAACAACTTTAATTTCGAACTGTGAGTTTTATTTGTCACAACACCAACAGAAACAAGCGAAAAAGTAATTGTATTAACAAAGATAGTTGAAAGAACTAATGAAATGCAGATTGACAGTTTAATATACACTGATATTTATTCCTGTAGGTTTCAGAACTTTTGTATTTATTAAGGTTATAAAAAAGAAAATACCTCAAATGTATTTTGCTTTCAGCAAAACTGAAATGACGATCTGGTCTCTACAAGGCATGGGGAGGGGTTACTACTACTCCTGTATGTTGTAGTTTATGTCTATTGTAAGTTTGACTTACTATTTTATTGTAAAATCTTTTCGTTTTGGGTTTTATTTATTTATTGCTTGTGATTTTTGTTCTTTTTACGCTTGGATTACTATCTAACTTTATTTCCCTCTGTCTTAGTTTTAATGTAGCTTTTCAGTTATTTTTTTTAAATACCTCTTTTGTGGAAAAAGCTTGCTAAAATTAATTTCTGTTCGTCCTTAAATAAAGATTGGGGGTTTTCTACTTGTTAATAAAAGGAATATTTTGAAAGCTTTATTCGGTTTTTCTCCTAAAGAATTATGATTTTGGTTTGCCATTTATATAATGGACAACATTTTGCAACACATTTCAATAATAGTTCTACTAAAAAACTTTTGATAGAGACATTTTTTGTAAGTTGAATATTTTTCAAATAAATGGATTGAAAATTTGCATAATCTTTGGGCTTCTGTAGGGCTGAAGCCATTCGGACCACTATTATATTACAACCCTGAGCATAGACAAATGTTAATCGACCATTCCCTTCAGCATGCACTGGAGGTTTTGACTAAATTCCGGTAGGCGTTTCTGAAATATCGCCGTTAAACCAATTTCGGCAGCCTTGCATGCACACCGTGTCTTTTGATTTAGTTCACATCTTCCTCAACATACTCTGAATGTCTTAACTCAATACCCTTAGCCATTCCGGAGATATTACAGATACATCTTTTTCACCATCTGATGCAAATAGTGTCTTTGGATTCATTACAACATTCCCCTCAACATAACCTGAAAAATTAAACTTATATCCTTATCCATTATCAAGATATTGCAGGTGGACCCTTTTTACAACCTAAATGGTTATAGTTTCTTTTGATGTAGTTCAGTATCACAATAAACATGCCCTGACAGTTTTAGCTTAATAATCTTGACTATTTCTTAAATTTTGCAGACACGCCATTTGGCAACCTAGGATGCAGACATAGTCTAATAATTTAGCTAAACATCCCCAACAACATGCCCGGAAAGTTACAATATAACACTCTTAGCTGTTCCTGGGAAATCACACGGCTGCCCATTTGACAATCTGGACACACATGATGTCTTTTGATTTCATTTCACAACCTCCTGAACTTTCTCTAGAAGTTTCACTTTAATACCTTATCCTGTTACGGAGGGACTGCATCTATGGTATTTTGACCATATGGATTCTGGATGCTTTTGGTTTAGTTCAATAGTTGTAATATTGGTCGTAGCAGTATAAACAGTAGTAATAAAAACAATCAATCATTTATTTAGTATTAACATATTTATGTATATATTTGACTAGGCCCATGGGTAGACGAGCTCAGAAAACTATATATCGAAATATAAATATCGAAAATTTCAATATTATTAATACAAACTAATGCTAGAAGATAGCGGACAAGCCCTTTTTCAACCAGAGCAACAAATCATACAAAAACTTTATCTTATTTCACAGACGTTAAATTAAAGATAAGTATGAACTAAATACAATTTATTATTCCTTTTTATTAATAGGATAAAAGTAAATTTATCAATAAGGTCCTTGTGAGCATCCCAATACCGGACTATCGACACAAACGGAACGAATTTAGATCTCTCATTAGTATACTTGTCAATGTAGACACTCTTTTTTTGCCAAGTGTTATAATTATTTAAATCTTGTGATTGGGAGAACAAACTTTGATTGAGGTAATATAGTGGTAATTTTTTGATGTTGTAATTACAGTTGAAAGGAATTGCTCCAAAAGTAAATTGTTGAGGAACTGGAAGTACATCTAGATAAGTATATCAAGATACTGTAGAAAACGTATTTGAAAGCGCAATAGAAGATGGAATAAAAAGTTTCAGGATTCTTAGGGCTTCATTTTGTAAAATTTATATTGGTTTAAAATGGCTTTTAAATGTAGATAAATATACTATAGAACAATTATTAATATTAGACTGAAACAGAGCAAAATAAATGATTTGTAAAGCAGAGTAGGGCAAGTAACACTTTAACCTTCGCATTACACCAACACACCTTGAAATCTTTAAGCGTAGTTTTTGAACATATGTATTAAAAGATAAACTTTTATCAATCACAATTCCAAGGCACTTTATCGTTTTCACCCGAGATATCGATAATAGATATTTTGAAGAAGTAACTCGGATAATGCGAGGACAAATATTTGGCTTTCTGCCGAAAATTATAAAATCAGTTTTCGATAAATTCAAAGAAATAAAATTGGATGAACACCAATCAAAAACATTAGAAAAGGCAGCATCCAGTTTTGCAACCAAATCCTCGTCGTTCCTCTCAGAAAGCGAAATTGTCGTATAATCAGCAACATCTGTGTGTTGAGCCAACGAATTGCCAAAGCGCGGTGAAGGTCACTTATATAAATAAAAAAAAGCAGAGGACCTAGGACATAGCCCTGAGGTACCCCAGCCTTCGAAAGCGCACACAACAACTATCCAATTTACAAAAAAGAATACAATGGGATATTGTGTCGAATGCTTTTTTAAATCTAAATATATTGTTGCAGGAATTTCTTGTCTATTTTAGCATTCATGAATATATTGGATGAGAGCAAGGATAGCGTGTTCAGTATTGCGTCCTGACCGTAAACCAAATTGGGAATCTGTGACGAAATAAGACAATTTAAGAAAATCATTAAACCTTTTATAAATTGCGCTCTCAAATATTTTAGAAAAAGCTGACAAAATAGAAATAGGTCAGTTATTGGATGGGTTTTCAGGAATGTCACGTTTTAGAAGTGGAATTATCCCCACTTCTTCAAATAAATAGGGGGAAACTCCAGTTTTAAATGAAAGATTATTTATATCTTGTAATGGTAAAATTGTTGCAGACAAAATTTCTTTAACAATTTTAAAACTAGACCAGTCTATTCCCACTGAATTACCTGGATTTAGATCACAAAATATTTTTGTTATTTCAAATTGAGATGTAGGCTTAAGAAAAATTGAATTACATTGAGGAAATGGAAGGTGCAAAGAAAAATGTTTATTACTGCTTGAATCAAACTGGTTCATGACTGATGAAGCAATTACCTCTCTTATATTAGCAAAATAAGTATTCAAAATATCAGCTTCTTCCTCCGATTTATTAGTAGTCGATCCATCCTCAAACCAATAATTTCGAGAAACTAAGATTTTTTTTCCCCATTTTTTTTTTATAAAAGAATTAATTAAAGACCAAGTTTTACGGGGGTAATTTTGAGCTTCTTCGAAGGACTCTTTATAGTACCGTTGTTTAGACAGTCGTATCAGTAAGATTAATTTATTTTTGAAAATCTCAAAATTATTAATATTATAATCAGTTGGATTCTTTAACTGCTTTTTAAATAAATCATTTTTTTTCTTTACTGATAGTAAAATTCCAGAAGTTGTCAACGGCCTTTTAAGAAATTTTTCTCTGCATTTTTTTCGTAACAAATGGGCAGCTAGAATCAAGGCAGCATTTAAATCTTCTTAGAAAAGTATCAGTTGTCGTATCTGTATCCTCCGTGGATATAGCCTCCTGCCAATCCTCCAGACCAAGGCTTTTATTCAGGTACTTTATTGCTACTTTATTTATTAACCGTACTTGACGTTCCTTACTTACCTGCGGTATTTTTATAAGTAAAAAGCCAAATCTGAAATCAGCAGAAAATGATCCGATATATCACTTAAAACAGCAAAATTTAAATGAAGTGGTAAAGACGTAAAAATACTATACGTAAAAAGACGTAAAAAAAGACGTAAAAATACGAAAAGAAGAACTAGGTGATATTCTCGTAGGTATTAGGTAAGTAGGATGCAGAATAGCAGAAAAGCAAAAAACAATAAATCGACAGAAGATTCATTTAAAGCTTATACAAGGTCAATATTGAAATCTCCTGAAAGGATAACATCGTTATTTTGGAAATGAGTTTGATGCAAAAAATCATCGATTTTAGAAAGGAATGACTGGACTAAAGAAGAAGGCGGTCGGTACACTAAGGAAAAAAACTATATCATTTTTTCCAAGATTAATTTCAGTCACCATTACTTCAGCATTCCTCACGAGAACCTTCAACATTTGCAAGGCGTCAAAAAGATATATCTTCTTTTACTAGTACTGCTAAACCACCTTGGCGTCTTGTCAATTGGTTTTTTTAAAAGTAAACTAATATCCAGGGAAAACAACATGAGGAGTCAGGTCTGTAAGAAAAGTCTCACACAATCCAACGAAATGACAGTTTATGAACTACAACAACAAGATCATCCTGAGAACTGAAAAAAACTCCAGAATTTATAAATCCTGTTCTCCCCGCACCGGTACTGGGAAGATCAGAAACTTCGGAATGTAATATATCTTTCCATTTTGGAAAATTAATAACCCACCATCATTTACTTCATTTCCAACGATTTTATCCTGGTTCAGAATATGAAAAAATCGGAAGGGTTAGAATCTAGGTCACTCAGTCTATCCCCAATACAATCATCACCCCCTATATATAAGAAAAATCACAATCAAACAGTTCGTGGTAACGAACTGTAAGTAAGGAGCGACCCGGCTCAATGGTAACCGAAACTCTAGAAAACGGGTTTTTGATACCAATAGATATATCAAAAGAATCAGATTTCAATGCTGATTTCAAATATATAACTTTCATCAAGTTTAGTGCTACCCATCAAAAGTTACGCGCCTGAGAAAATTTGGCTGATTTTCAAAAAAAAAGGGGGAAAGGCCCCCTAAAAGTTACAGAACCTTAATGAAAATCACACCATCATATTCAGCGTATCAGAGAACCCTACTGTAGAGGTTTCAAGCTCCTATCTACCAAAATGTGGAATTTTGCATTTTTTGCCAGAAGAAAGATCACGGATGCGTGTTTATTTTTTTTTTTTTTTTTTTTTTTTTCCCAGGGGTGATCGTATCGACCCAGCGGTCCTAGAATATCGTGGGAGGGCTCATTGGAACGGAAATTAAAATTTCTAGTGCTCTTTTTAAGTGACCAAAAAAAAATGGAGGGCAACTAGGCCCCCTCCCACGCTTATTTTTTTCCCAAAGTCACCCGATCAAAATTTTGAGATAGCCATTTTGTTCAGCATGGTCGAAAATATGATAAATATGTCTTTTAGGATGACTTAATCCCCCGAAGTCCCCAGGGAGAGGGCTAAAAGTTATGAACTTTACCCAATGTTAACATATAGTATTGGTTATTGGGAAGTATACAGAAGTTTTCAGGAGGTTTTTTTTCTGGTAGTGGGAGGGAAGGGTGGGTCGGGGGTTATGTTGGAGGATCTGTCCATGAGGAAGTTTTCATGGGGGAAAGGAAATTGCCATGAAGGGGGCGCCGGACTTGCCAGCATTATTTATTGGTTATTGGGAAGTATACAGACATTTTCAGGAAGGATTTTTTTTTCTGGGGGGGGGGGGGGGCTAGAGGAGAGGGTTACTCTGGAGAATCTTTCCGTGGAGGATGTTTCTTTGGGGTAAGGGACATTTCTATGAAGGGGGCGCCGGATTTCCAAGCATTATTTAAAAAACGATCAGAAATTAAATAAAAAAAAACAAGTTGTTTCAACTGAAAGTAAGAAGCAACATTAGAGCTTAAAACGAACAGAAATTATAACGTATGTAGGGGGTTCTCCCCCAAGTCAATACCTCGCTCTTTACGCTACAGTTTTTTTTAGTGCTTTCAAAAGAGCTATCTATTCTAATTAAACGGCCTTTGTGGTTCAGGGGTTTGTGAATCAAATTTTTTTTAACTTTTAACGTAAAGAGCGTGGTATTGACTAAGGGGAGAACCCCCTCATATACGTAATAACATATACGTAATAAAAAAAAAAACAATAAAAAAACAAGCAATACGGCTCAATAGTAATCGAAACTTTTAAAAACAGAATTTTGATGTCAATAAATGTATCAAAAGATGTGTTTATAATGCTGATTTAAATATATAATTTTATTAAGTTTAGTATTACTCATCAAAGGCTACGAGCCTGAGAAAATTTACCAGATTTTTTAAAGAGGGGGAAACATCCTCTACAAGTGAAAGAATTTTAATGAAAATCACACCGTCAGATTCAGCGTATCAGAAAACCCTATTACATAGGTTTCAAGCTCATATCTGCAAAAATCTGCAACTTTGTATTTTTTGCCAGAAGAAAAATATACGAATATAGAAGTTAGTTACGTAAGTTAATTTGTAAAGACATCCATTTAGTAAAAGAAAAGTAAAATTTTTATGCAAATTGTGTTTACTTATTCAATGACGGTTAGCCAAAATAAAAGCTGCATTAACTAAAAAACGATCAGAAATTAAATAAAAAAAAACAAAGTTTTTTAAACTGAAAGTAAGGAGCGACATTAAAACTTAAAACGAACAGAAATTATTACGTATATGAAAGGGGCTGTCCCCTCCTCAACGCCTCGCTCTTTACGCTAAAGTTTGACTCTGTCTAACAACTTTATTTTTTTTAAACAATAAAAAACTTTAGCGTAAAGAGCGAGGAATTGAGGAGGGGACAGCCCCTTTCATATACGTAATAATTTCTGTTCGTTTTAAGTTTTAACGTCGCTCCTTACTTTCAGTTTAAAAAACTTGTTTTTTTTTTATTTAATCACATTTAGGACCAGCAGAAACTTTAGCAAAATGCACACCGTCTGAGTCTTAAGATAGCAAAAACAACAGAACCAACAAGAATTCGAAAATGATGATGAAAGAAAAAGAAACTGCTTGAAAATAAACAAAAACAAACCAATGAAATGGAACATGTTCTTTGTGAGATGAATGCGGGTACAAAAATAATTATGATACTCAATTACTTCAGATAAATAAAAACACAAAAATCTGTCAGCAGGTATAGAGACATTTTACGGGCATGCAGGTATACATTCACATATACATTTACACACAGGTATACATTCACCATGACAGTATCACCCACTTTCAGTGCAAGGAAATGGTGAGATTTGGCAAATACAGTAGTTGGATTTAGTATGTCTATCCATTATTGTGGTAAGTCCACTAGAGCGGGTGCCATTGTTTTCTGGCCTTTTCACAGGTAAAACGAGGAAGACATGTGATGGCACTATGTTCAGTAGTCTTATACATTCAACAGAGAGAAAATGTTCTTGTATGCATATAATTTATTCAGTAAGGCAAATTTGTTCTACCCCGGCGATTTTTGCACTGAGATTACCCTTTATATTCCATGACACGACGCGTTTTTCAAACAGTTCGTGGTAACGAATTGTAAGTAAGGAGCGACCCGGCTCAATGGTAACCGAAACTCTAGAAAACGGTATTTTGATACCTATAGAATCAAATTTTAATGCTGATTTCAAATATACAAGTTTCATCAAGTTTAGTCCTACCCTTCAAAAGTTACGCGCCTGAGAAAATTTGGCTGATTTTCGAAAACAGATGGAAAGACCCCCTAAAAGTTATCGAACCTTAATGAAAATCACACCGTCATATTCAGCGTATCAGAGAACCTTACTGTAGAGGTTTCAAGCTCCTATCTACAAAAATGTGGAATTTTGCATTTTTTGCCAGAAAAAAGATCACGGATGCTTGTTCATTTGTTGTTTTTTTTTTTTTTTTTTTTTTCCCAGGGGTGATCGTATCGACCCAGTGGTCCTAGAATATGGTGGGAGGGCTCCTTGGAATCGAAATTAAAAGTTCTAGTGCCCTTTTTAAGTGACCGGAAAAAATGGAGGGCAACAAGGCCCTCTCCCACGTTCATTTTTTCCCAAAGTCACCTGATCGAAATTTTGAGATAGCCATTTTGTTCAGCATGTTCGAAAATATTAAAAGTATGTCTTTTAGGATGACTTAATCCCCCGAAATTCCTGGGGGGTGGGCTGGAATTTATGAACTTTACCCAATGTTAACATATATTATTGGTTATTGGGAAGCATACAGACGTTTTCAGGGGGTATTTTTTCTGGTAGTGGGGGGGGGGGTTGGGGGTTATGTGGGAGGATCTTTCCATGAAGGAAGTTTTCATGGGGGATGGGACATTGCTATGAAGGGGATGCCAGATCCCAGCATTATTTAAAAAAAGATCAGAAATAAATATAAAAAACAAGTTTTTCAACTGCAACAGCAGCAACATCAAAACTTAAAACGAACAGAAAATATTACATATATGAATGAGTTCACCCCCTAGTCAATATCTCGCTCTTTAAGCAAAGATTTTTTAGTACTTTCATAAGAGCTATTTATTCTAATTAACGGCCTTTGTGATTAAGCGGTCATTTTTAAAGAATTGGAACAAAATTCGAACTTTAGCTTAAAGCGCAAGGTATTGACTAGGGGGCGAACCCCTTAATATACGTATTAAAAATACATGAATATAGAAGTTCGTTACGTAAGTTAATTCGTAAGTTACGTATATTTATTTCTAATAAAAACGTTCGTAAATAAAATTAAACAAGTTTCGAGAAAGCCATTTAACCAAATAAGAGTAAATTAATATGCAAATTTTGTTTTAATTATTCATGTACGGTGAGCCAAGATCAAAACCTGCATTTATTCTGAAAGTAAAAAACGTTAAAACTTAAAACGAACAAAATTATTCCGTGTATGAAAAAACGCCTCGCTTTTTAAAGTTTGAAAAGAAAAAAAACAAGCTTTTTTAACTGAAAGTAACGAACGACGTTAAAACTTAAAACGAACAGAAATTATTCCGTGTATGAAAGGGGCTGTCCCCTCCTCAACGCCTCGCTCTTTACGCTAAAGTTTGACTTTCTCACAACTCCACTTTTTTAAACAATAAAAAACTTTAGCGTAAAAAGCGAGGCGTTGAGGAGGGGACAGCCCCTTTCATATACGGAATAATTTCTGTTCGTTTTGTTTTAACGTCGTTCCTTACTTTCAGTTAAAAAAAACTTGTTTTTTTTTATTTAATTTATATAGGGGTCAACCATTTCAAACAGATTTTTTCGGCTTCACAGTCTTGCAGTCTTGTTCAACGGGCAGTTAGCATGGTAGCACGTGTATTTGATGCTTTCAAAATTCAAACAACGCATCGGGTTCTGAAATGGGCTTTCTTTGGTTGCACTGTGGTAATTTTGAGCGCAATGGCCACATTTCTTGACATTTTTACACTGTGTCGATATGTGGCCGATTTCGTCACAATTGAAGCAACGTTTCGGGAGATAAATAAATTCTTAGATTTTGAAGCCTTCAAGGTCAATTTTTATCGGCGTTTTTTAGGAAGTATCAAGGGCATCTCTACTTGGAAATTACAGCTTGAAGGCGTGTGAATTTCCACATTATTCAGCTTTCTCATAACCGGCTATTAAACTTAGCAAAACCTCCGCACTATGGGACTCGGGAATCCTTTTAGCTATACCGATGTGTGAGGGAGTTTTTATTTCCGCACTGGAACCTAGATTATGATTGTTAATCGGAAGCGCCAATTTCTCCGCAGTAGCCTTCTGCACAACGGCTACCCACCACCCATTTTTCTCTGGTCTCAGCTCAACCTCAGAAGCAAGGGATTCACCACACGCAGATTCTATAAACACTTTCCGTTCCAAGTTTTTTCAGCGGCGGGGGTTTGTAACAGCTACAGAGTCAGACAGCTTTGTGGGGGCCTTTGGTTGGGTAGGGAAGCTGGTGGTTTGAGCAAAAAACTGTAAGTCACCTTTATTCAACTGTTCCTTGTATGCTTCAAAACGACGAAACATATTACTTACTTTAGTTGTTACGCATGCACTTATCTCTTTTCCGCATGCAGGGACCTCGGTAGGCTCAAAAATGACGAATGTAGGTAGTTGACACTTTTCTTTAGCCGATTTGGCGAAGAATTTTATAATACCAAAGACATTTTATTCATCCTTGATTGACTTACGGAATGGGTCCGGTATGCCAGATTTTAGTAGGATTAATTCTTTTGCGCCCAGAATATTATCTCTGAATAAAAACTCCACAGCGCGATTAATAATCAATTGATGTTTTATTCCCGCTAGCATGGCTCTCGAAACAATATTTAACACCGCCTTCCAAGCGATGTTTTCCGTGTCCATATTTTATATTCATTAAGCCACAATTGTGTATCCAAAAATCAGCTTTCAGAAAAAAGATAAAATTAATTTGTTAAACCAGTTTAGATCCACTAAGTTGTGTACTTTTCAGATGTGGTTTGATGATATTAAATAAAAACTCCAATTTAAGACAGGTGCGGTGCGTTTATTTGAACTCTGAATCAATCACAGTCGAAATCGCAGCAGTAGGTGTAAAAGTCGATAAAAATTGATGTCGTAGCCACGTGTAGTTATACTGACAGTCGCAGTAACAGAGGTAAGTACCTGCAGTCGTAAGTAGTCGCAGTCTTAAGTATTTGCAGTCACAAGTTGTAGCATTTACAAGTAGTTGCAGTAAAAAATAGTTGCAGTCGCAAGTAGTCGGGGTCCCATGTAGTCACAGTCGCAAGTAGTCGCAATCGCAGGTAAATGCACTCGCATTCACAAGTAGTTGCAGTCGCAAGGTTGTAGTCATAGTGACAGGTATTTACAGTTGCAAGTAGTTACAGCCGCAAATTGCAATTAGCTATAGTTACAAATATTCTCAGTTGTAAGAAGTGCCAGTCGAAAATAGCCACAATCTTAGGCTGTCGCATCAGCAAAAATAGTTGCAGTCACAAGTAGTCACAACCACAAGTGATTGTAGTTGTTACTAGGGCAAGTCGGAACTTGTCGTACTTGCAACCATTCGCAGTAGCAGACGTAAGTAGTTGCAGTCACAGGTAGTTGCTGTCGCAGGCATAAGTAGTCGTGGTCGCAGTGGCAATAGTAGTAATAGTGGTAATGTTAATAGTTGTAGTAGCATTATTAGTGGTGTGCACAAAGCTTATGGTTAGTTCAAAACCCCTCTCAGCATACCCTGAAAATTTCCGCTTAATACCCTAAGGCGTTCCTGAGATGCCCTTTTGACAATCTGTATGCACAAAGTGTGGTTTTATTTAATTCAACATCCCGCTCGACATGCCCTGAAAGTTTCAAGTCAATGCGCTTAGCCAAGTACTAGTAGTAGTTGTAGCTAGCAGACGTATTAGCAGCAATAGTAGTATTAGTAATAGTAGTAGTAGTAGCAGTAGTAGTACTAGTAGTAGTATTAGTAGTAGTAGAAGCAGTGATATGTGAATTTTGTCTTTTGGTTGATTCATCCCCTCAACATACCCTTTAAGTTTCAACTTCATACCCTAAACCGTTCATGAAATACTGCTGATATGCGCTTTTGGCAGTCCGAATACACATATTGCTTTCATTTAGTTTAACATCCCCCTCAACATTCCCTGAAAGTTTTAAATTAATACCCAGAATCTTGGCAGCAGTAGCAGTACCAGCAGTAGCATAGTAGCATAGTAGTAGCAGCAGTAGTAATAGTGGCAGTAGTAGGAGTAGCAGTAGTATTAGTAATATCATTTAAAAGTAATAGAAGTAGGACCAGTAGCAGTAAGAGTAGTAGCAGTAGTAGAATCCACATACTTCCTTTTGGTCAGATCGTCCCCTCAATACGCCCTGAAAGTTTCAAATTAATGCTCTAAGCCGTTCATGAGAAACTGCTGACACGCTCTTTTGACACACCAGACATATACGTACAGTAGCATATTGAAGACATACTGTGTCTTGTGACTTTTGTACTGTTCCGCGGCTGGATTTTATTTTTAATTAAATAAATGAAGAAAACAAGTTTTTTCAACTGAAAGTAAGGAGCAACGTTAAAAATTAAAATGAACAGAACTATTCCGTATATTAGGAGGCAGCCCCCTCCTCAATCCCTCCCTCGTAAAGCTAAAGTTTTTAAGTGCTTTAAAAAAGCTCCTTAATCGAATTAAGCGGCCCTTGTATTTAAGGATTCGTTCCTAAAGAATTTTGACAAAAAGTCAACCTTTAGCATAAAGCACGAGGGATTTAGGAGGGGGCAACCCCCTCATACATGGAATAGTTTCTGTTCATTTTAAGTTTTAATATTGTTCTTTACTTTCGATACCTAAAAACTTGTTTTTTCTTGTCTTCTGATGAATTTTCAGATCATGCCGGGAAATCCACCTCCCCCGTTTGGGGAAAATTACCCCAGAAACCGTACTCCCATAAAAAAAAACTCATTGAAAAATTCCTCCCGCATAAATCCCTCCAAAATATTTCCACTGGAAAATTCTGCTTACTTTCATTTGAATTTTTTTTTATCTAAATTTCTGATTATTTTTCAAATAATGCAGGAAATCCCTCTTCCTCAGTGAAACTATTTCCTTGGAAAATCCCTCCTATGGAAATTTGCTCCCACGGAAAATTCCCCCAAGGAGAATTCCTGTCGTGGAAAATCTGGATAAATCCCCCTACACATTTCACTTCTCGTAGAAAATTTCCCTTGGACTATTTCCCCGAATAATTTTCTCAACATATAGAATTGATCAGCCAAAATTTACCCCGTATAAAATTTCCCCTGGAAACTTTTCTCCCAATGAGAATTCCCCCCCCCCCCTCCTCGCAGAAAATATTGCCTCCGAAAACTTTCCATATTTTTCCAATAACAAATACTATACATAAACAATGGGTAATTTGCTTAACTTACAGCCATTTCCCAAGGGACTTTGAGGGTCATGTCGTCCGTCCCTAACGGCATAGTTATTGGACCTTTCAACTATGCTGAAAAAAAAATGATTATCTCAGAAATCAAATATATTTGGAAAAAAGGAGCATGGGATGGGTACTAGCTATCGTCCAACCTTTTCGGTCACTTAAAAGGTGCACTAAAACTTTTAATTTCAGTCTAAATAAGGCCTATTCCGATCTTCTAGGACCAAAACATATTCTGAAAAAAAAAAACTACAAACTTCAATATTTATGTAGAAAGGAGCTTGAAACCTCTGCAGTAGAATTTCTAATGTGCTGAATCTGATGGCAGGATTTTCACAAGATCGCTTGACTTATTGAGGGTGTTTTGCCCCCTTTTAGAAAATCAAGCAAATTTTCTCAGGCTCATAACATTTTATGGGTAACATTAAACTTAATCAGTTTTATAAATTTGGAGTCACCATAAAAAGTCAATTCTTTCGAAGAATTAATTCTTATCGAAGTCTTTTTTTAGAGTTTCGGTTACTATCGGGCCAAGCGGTAGCAGTAGGAGTAGCAGTAGTATTAGTAATATTATTATTAGTAGTAATAGTAGTAGTAGGACCAGTAGCAGTAAGAGTAGTAGCAGTAGTAGAATCCACACACTTCCTTTTGGTCAGATCGTCCCCCTCAACACACCCTGAAAGTTTCAAATTAATGCTCTAAGCCGTTTATGAGAAACTGCTGATACGCTCTTTTGACAACCAGACGTATACGTACAGTAGCATATTGAAAACATACTGTCTTGTGACTTTTGTACTGTTCCGCGGCTGGATTTTATTTTTAATTAAATAAATAAAGAAAACAAGTTTTTTCAACTGAAAGTAAGGAGCAACGTTGAAAATTAAAATGAACAGAAACTAGTCCGTATATTAGGGGGGCAGCCCCCTCCTCAATCCCTCCCTCGTCACGCTAAAGTTATTTAGGGCTTTAAAAAAGCTCCTTAATCGAAGTAAGCGGCCCTTGTATTTAAGGATTCGTTCCTAAAGAATTTTGACAAAAAGTCAACCTTTAGCATAAAGCACGAGGGATTGAGGAGGGGGCAGCCCCCTCATACATGGAATAGTTTCTGTTCATTTTAAAAATAGTTTCTTTCATTTTATTGCTCTTTACTTTCGATACCTAAAAACTTGTTTTTTTTTTTCTTGTCTTCTGATCAATTTTCAGATCCTGCCGGGAAATCTACCTCCCCCGTTTGCGGAAAATTATCCCGGAAACCGTACCCCCATAAAAAAAACTCCTTGAAAAGTTCCTCCCGCATAAAATCCCTCCAAAATATTTCCACTGAAAAATCCTGCTTACTTTCATTTGATTTTTTGTTATCTAAATTTCTGATTATTTTGCAAATAATGCACGAAATCCCTCTTCCTCAGTGAAAAAATATTTTCCTTGGAAAATCCCTCCTTTGGAAATTTACTCCCACGGAAAATTCCCCAAAGGAGAATTCCTGTCGCGGAAAATCTGGATAAACCCCCCTACACATTTCCCTTCTCGTAGAAAATTTCCCTTGGACTATTTCCCCGAATAATTTTCTCAACATATAGAATTAATCAGCCAAAAATTTACCCCATATAAAATTTCCCCTGGAAACTTTTCTCCCAACAAGAATTCCCCCCCCCCCCTCCTCGCAGAAAATACTGCCTCCGAAAACTTTCCATATTTTTCCAATAGCAAATACTATACATAAACAATGGGTAATTTGCTTAACTTCCAGCCATTTCCCAAGGGGCTTTGAGGGTCATGTCCTCCGTCCCTAACGGCATAGTTATTGGATCTTTCAACTATGCTGATCAAAATGTCTATCTCAAAAATCAAATATATTTGGAAAAAAGGAGCACGGGATGGGTACTAGTTACCATCCAATCTTTTTAGTCAGTTAAAAGGGGGAGTAAAACTTTTAATTTCAGTCTAAATAAGGCCTATTCCGATCCTCTAGGACCAAAACGCATGAAAAAAAAAAAAAAAAAAAAAAAAACAACTACAAACTTCCATATTTATGTAGAAAGGAGCTTGAAACCTCTGCAGTAGAATTTCTAATGTGCTGAATCTGATGGCAGGATTTTCACAAGATCGCTTGACTTATTGAGGGTGTTTTGCCCCCTTTTCTAAAAGCAAGCAAATTTTCTCAGGCTTATGCCATTTTATGGGTAACATTAAACTTAATGAATTTTATAAATTTGTAATCACCATAAAAAGTCAATTCTTTCGAAGCATTAATTCTTATCGAAGTCTCTTTTTAGAGTTTCGGTTAGTATCGGGCCAAGTCGCTCCTTACTTACAGTTCGTTACCACGAACTGTTTGATCATCCTATATCAGAAGATTAATTCCAACATATACATACCACACAATATAACAGACATCCTGCCTTGTGCATCGTTACGTGATTAGATTTTGTTAAATATGAGTAATGTTTTTTGTATAGCGTTTGTGTGTTTTCTTGTTTTTTTTTTTCATGTTTTGCTTAAGCTTTTTTTTGTTTTTCGTTTATATTTTACCCCGTTGATAAAGGTTTCCAGATGTGTAGATGAAATATTTCAACTTTTATTATTATTTTTGTATTCAAAAGTATTTTTCTTACTTTTACTGTCCTTGAAAGTTTCCCCTTAATTTTCTTATCTTCCCTTTTCCAATAATAAATTCTATATATAAGCAGTGGACTAATTGCACTGTTTACAGCCCTTGCACCAAGGACTGTGGGGGTCATGTCAACTATTTTGAAGAAAATGGCTGTCTCAAAATTTTGATCGAATGTCTTGGAGGGAGGAGTAACTAAAGGGCCTTGGCACCGGATGGTTGCCCCCCAATCACTTTTGACTCTTAAAAAGGGTACTAGAACTTTTAATTTCGTATCAAATGAGCCCCCTCCGAAATCTCAAGACCACCTGTTCGATACGAAGTGGATTGGTAAAAAAAAAAAAAAAAAATAAAGCCATATTGCTCTTGACTTAGGCAGCGATATTGTGCTACCTATGATTAGACCCTCCAATAAAAATTATCTGATTCCCATAAAGTTTCAACTGAATTGCTTTTCGATCAATAGTATTATGTAGCAATTGATTGATTTTGATGAATTGTTTGAATGGAATTGAAACAAGCAGTGTATACATGTACAATGACTACAATCTCATCAGAACTAAAGGTTTCCAAAAGATAAAGAAAAATAGACAATGAAAGGCTTGACAGAAAAGCCAACAGCAATCGAAGGTTAGCTTATTGTTTCAGGAATCTTTTAACAATCAAAGTAAGGATTTTTCATCAGTAAGTTTTCTCCTTAATTATCGCCATAAGATTAAGCATGTTTTATTTTAGTTTTCCTTGAAATTTATTTAAGAGTAAATAATTCTATACCAAAGTAGTAGTAAGAGTCAATACTGCTTTGCGGCTTAACAGTAATGGTTCTGAAATGGGTAAGTCCGGACTTTGTGTTTAAATTAATATAAAAAAAAAGTTTTTGAACAAAAAGTAATTCCGCTACTATTAGGAGTAAAATTCTTAGCTTAATCTAATGATTTGATAGTTAACAGCATTAAGATAGCTTATGCCAGAGAATACACCTTAATATGATCGTAAAGGAGGAAAAATTATGAACTTTAAAACTAGGGAGTAATTCCTTGAAATAACAGAAATTTCTTTTGCTACCATTAGCGAGAATGAGAACCCTGAGTTTCTGCATGCCAAGTTTGTGGTCTAGCAATTTAGGTTACAATTATATACCCAAAGAATATAAATTCGGTACAATTAATTAGTGAAATTCACTTACAAAGAATAAGAGGGCACCAGGACCATTAACCCCCTCAAATTTGAAATTTCTGGGATTGTTCTATATATTTTGGAAAGCCAGAAAACCAGATGCCATGGTAGCCTCCTATGGCATGTGGTAACCTACTCATATAGGGGACAATTTTGTTTCTGTTAAGTTTTAATGAAACTCTTTACTTCCATTTCAAAATACTAGTTTAAAAAAATACCAATAAGAATTATGAACGTAACGACCATTGACTGAAGTATTTTGCTTGACAGCTAGGCTATGCATTAAACGCAATATCAAACAGTTGATACGTCAGAACATTGATACATTTAAAACTTCAGAAGGCTTTTTGAAAAAAAATGTCCAGTGGGAAGAAATTGAAAGACAGACCATTGCCTACATCCTCCATAAGGTTTTTTGCTTTGACCGAAGTCCATACAGGTATGTGTTATCTCAGTAATCTAACATTGTCCAGGTTTATTACTAAAAAGTAATAAATAGCTTAACTTGAGCAGCATTCACGTTTAAAGAATATTTCATGTTTCAGGCTCGCGTTTTTTACCTTGCGACTTTGATTGTGACAGTCTTGGCTGGTGCTGAAGCAGGCTATGGTGGTTCACCAAGCACTGGATACGGCTCGTCCGGGATCTCAAGTCATAGTGGTGGGTACGGTGGTGGAAACATCGGCTTTGCTTATGGAGGACCACTTGGCGGAGGTATAGCCCTTGGTTATATGGGCAGTCCAGGTGTCAGCAGTCTGGGAAATAGTTATGGAACAGGTAAGCCAAGATTGAGCTTGATTTTAAGAGATAAGATAAAATAGAGCCACATAAGAAATAGAAAATTTTTTAGCAAGTTCAGCAAATATTTAGAGTTAGATATGATGATAATTGGCATGATAGATCTACCGAAGAAAGATCAAGGATGATATGCGAGAGGTTTTCAGAGAAAACCTCTCTAGTTTTGTTCTCAAATGGGGAGGGGGGGCATAGAAAGGATGCAAGGGAAATTAAATTTCGTGAGAGGGGGTAAACAGTGAAGCTCTGAACAGATTGGGGTGGAGGTGGAGCGTGCGCTGCTGTATAAGCCTTAGGCAGCTTAGTGCTAAAATTAGTTCAGCCAAAAAAAAATCCGCCATATTTTTGAGATTACAGTCAAAGTCTAAAGCTTACCACATATGAGAGTTGAATTCCGAGTCTCTTCAGATCATTTTCGTAAAGGCTGATTATTGCAAAATCTAAGAAACCTATGGGCCGAATGCAATAGTTCATTGCGATCGGAAATCGCAGAGGAAATTTAAAAATCTCTTATCTAAATTTCCTCAAGCCAGAAAAGTTAATAAATTATGGAACACTCTTATCTAAATTTCTTGAAGCAAGAGAATATATTAAATTATGGAACAGGTGAATTGTAGAAGCTTATTTGAATTACTAAACCTTATGTTCTATTGTTCAAAAATACTGCACAAGACTTTTTATAACATCTTTAAGAAATTCTTGCTTTCTGCTTTATCATAAACATAATAGAAAATTACAGCATAAATCCAATCATCCCAAAAATTTCTATTGCGACCTGCAGCACATTTCTACGATTTTAGCAGCTTTTTTTTGTATGCATCGCATCTCCACCACTGGTATTTTTTTTTTTTTATTATTAATTTATTGAACACCTGTCATTCACATGATAAGACGGAGTAGAGAAAAAAGAAAAAAAGAACAAAACATTAACAAGAAACTAATTACTGCCCTAACTCTTACCATAGCAAGACATTTAACGATAAAAATAAAATATGGATTAGAAACAAATTTAAATATTACTACACCAAATATGGTCATAACAGAGGCATACAAGAATACTAAATACTATTGAACTAGAGAATACTAAATACTATTGAAATATGGCTCTGAAGCATGGACGCTCCGAAAAGCAGATGAAGATTAGCTAGATGTTTTCCAGAGAAATTGCTTAAGGATCGTTCTGGGTACCCGGCTGACTGACCGTATTTCAAACAATAGGCTATACGAAAAATGTGGTTCAATACCGCTCTCTAGGGCTATAATGAAAGAAAGGTTGAGGTGGTTAGGGCACGTTGTGCGGATGAAGGATGACAGATTGCCGAAGATTGTTCTCTTCGGCCAACCATCTAGGGCTAAACGGAAAGAAGCTCGTCCCCGTCTGGGGTGGGAGGACGTCATAAAGAAAGATTTAAAGGAAATGGGAACTTCGTGGGCGGGTGTAAAAAGGGAGGCTTTGAATAGATTGTGGTGGAGGAGGAGCGTGCGTAGCTGTGTTGGCCTCAGGCGGCTTGGTGCTGCGGTGAGTTGTTAGTAGTAGTAGTAGTAGTATAATCATTTCGTGAAGAATTGAGTTTTGGTTGTGCTTCGCAATTAAATTTAGAAATTGCAATATCAGGGTCAGTGAGTTAAAAATTTTGATAATCGTAGAATTCCGATTTCAAGGCGGTAACCGAAGCAAACATTTAGCTAACTGAAAGAAAATGAACCGGACTTTCAGACAATCAGCTCTAGCAATCAGCTTCGAAAATGGAGCAATGTAGAAGATGTAAGGGAAGGCTACGGCATTGAAAAGGTAGCTAATAGTAGGTGGTTGAATCGAAATTTTGCTGCAACAATCGATGCATAAAAAAACAGATATTCGTCGTGCGAGATGGTCTATGAGCGTAGACCGGGTGTGGCATAGTGAGGAACCAATGGGAAGACCTACAGGAACGAGGTGGTCAACGGCTCTAACAGTGGTATCGCCAAAGCGCTATAAAGGACGGTGGCTCTCCTTTTAAGTTAAAAAAGCACTATTTCTGACTTATTAGGATTGGAACGAAGGTCAAGTTAAGATACTCTTGTTGAAATGAGACTCTCATTCATATTGTTAGAGGATACTGCGGAGATTTAAAATGTCATCTGCATAACAAACTAGAGACAGATTCAATGAAGATAGAATCAGACATGTAGGACACTAGTCTTGAGCATCCAACACACAATTATTGAAAATATTAGGAGAAGTAACTGCTCCATGGAGTGGAACGTACCTTTCAAAAGTAATGAGTTTCCTACGTGGAACAGGGTATCTGTGAAATATTTTTATTAGATTTCTGACTTGTCTTGCACCGCCGTTTAGACGAGGGCAGGGATATTGCCAGGATCCTGAGCAAAGGGTGGCTAGTGTTGACGCTCAAAATTGACATGTAAATCTATTCACAAGTAAAATTATATTCTGTTATATATTATAGTATCAGTGCAGCCCACTTCGTGGGCCAGGGTGCCTCAGCTTAATTGAGCTTTTAGCCCTTGCTTTAGCCGTGGCACCATTCTCATAGGGTGTTTGAACTCAAGTCCCCTTTCCCCTAGAAAAAAAAAACCAGACAGAACAATAAAGTAGAGATTGAGAGTCGGCTAAGTTAATGACATCACTCCATATCACTCCCAAATTCTTATATTTTCTGAATTTTGAATGAATAAGTTTATCACGAATGCTTTCTTTAAAACAGTACTATGAATACCTTGATCATTTTAATTTCCCAATAAAATGCAATGTACTACAAAAAAACTTGTTTTTCTTTCAGTTGTTGGCTACGGATCAAGCTCAGGTGGTTATCATCGATAGAAGGCTTAGCAAAGATTTGTATAATCGATTGTCGATTGTTGTTAGTTAAGTTTCTGTTTTTTTTTATTCTAAAATTATTTAGGAATAAACGAGCGACCAATTGTATTTTTCTATACCCGAACGTCATTTATAAAATTTTTTTAACCAAAAGTTTTCTTAACAATTACCTGCGTGTTCTTTTTCGAGTAGAGAATCACATACGACCAAGTCAGAGAAGCCACTTCCTGTCAAGGTGATTTATGCAAGAAACCTAAAGTGCCAGACATTAGGCATTTTTCACTGGCCAATCAGAATCTTGAAAGAAGTTTAAGAGTTAGCAACAGAACAAAGAAGTTCTTTCCAGCAAGATCACTGTATAAAAATAATATAACAGCAAGATTGAGACTGATAATTTTTGGCGCTTCATTCTCGGTGCGTACAAACAGCTCCTCCTACTTACTCTGACATTAGCGGGTTAGTATGTAGTATGTATTTGTCAGTCACTGAAAAAAGGTGCGAATTTGTATTATTCGTAATTACGAAAGCAAAAAAGAAAGTTGAAGAGCCGGCGAAGTGGTTTGCAACTGTCCCATCTCACAGGTATGACTTAATTTATATACAAATTATGACTTAATCTATTATTTATATACACTGGACTTTACTGATTGGCCTATGTAGGATTTCTAAAAAGGGGGGCGGGGGTTGATTAAATTTGTGAAAATAAGGAAATTTCAAGTGCTAACTTCTAATCAATACTGCAACAGGGAAACAGCCAAAATTTCATAGTGGAGAGGGATACACGAAGTGGCGGGAGTATTTGAAATTTGCCGCAAAATGTTTTACCACAAAGGGGCAACCTCACAGTTTTAGCACAGATTATCTATTAGGTTTCACAATAGGCTGTGGTTTTAGACAGTATATAAAAAAAAAAAAAAACAAGCTTTTTTTAACTGAAATTAAGGAGCGGCATTAAAAATTAAAACGAACAGAAATTATTCGGTATATGAAAGGGGCTGTCCCCTACTCAACACCTCGCTCTTTACGCTAAAGTTTTTGATTGTTTTATAAAGCAAGTGGCGAGAAGGAGTCAAACATTAGCGTAAAGAGCGAGGAGCTGAGGAGACGACCCTTTTCATATACGGAATAATTTCTGGTCCTTTTAAGTTTTAATGTCGCTCCTAACTTTCAGGTAAAAAAAAACTAGTTTTTTTTTTTAAATTTAATTTCTGAACATTTTGAATTAGTGCAGGTTTTGATTTTGGCTCACCGTACATGAACAATTAAAACGAAATTTGCATATTAATTTTACTTTTTTTGGTTAAATGGATTTCTCGAAAGTTGTTTAATTTTATTTACGAACGTTTTTATTAGTAATAAAATACGTAACTTACGAATTAACTTACGTAACGAACTTCTATATTCGTATATTTTATTACGTATATTAGGGGGTTTGCCCCCTAGTCAATACCTCGCTAATTACGCTAAAGTGCGAATTTTGTTCCAATTCTTTAAGAATAACCCCTTAACCAGAAAGGCCGTTAATTAGAATAAATAGCTCTTCTGAAAGTACTAAAAAAAAACTTTAGCGTAAAGAGCGAGGTATTGACTAGGGAGCAAACCCAATCATATACGTAATAATTTCTGTTCATTTTAAGTTTTGAAGAGCTCCTTACTTTCAGTTGAAATAGTTGTTTTTTAAAATTTAATTTCTGATCGCTTTTTAAAATAATGCTGGGAAATCCGTTGCCCCCCTCAGCAATATCTCTTCCCCTATGAAAACTTCCTCCATAGAAACATCCTCCTAAGTAACCCTCGGAACCCCCCCCCCCCCCCCCCACTACCAGAAAAAATCCCCCCTGAAAATGTCTGTATACTTCCCAATAAACATTACTATATGTAAACATTCGGCAAAGTTAATAACTTGCAGCCATTCAACTGGGGACTGTGGGGGATTAATCATCCTCAAAGACATAGTTATTATATTTTTCGACCATTCTGAACAAAATGGCTATCTCAAAATTTTGATCGGGTGACTTTGGGAAAAAAATGAGTGTGGGAGGGGGCCTAGTTGCCCTCTATTTTTTGGCCACTTAAAAACGGCACTAGAACTTTTAATTTCCGTTCGAATGAGCCCTCCCTCGATATTCTAGGACTACTGGGTTGATACAATCACCCCTGGAAAAAAAAAATATAAATAAACCCGCATCCGTGATCTTTCTTCTGGCAAAAAATACAAAATTCCATCTTTTTGCAGATAGGAGCTTGAAACCTCTACTGTAGGGTTTTCGGATACGCTGAATCTGATGGTGTGATTTTCATTAAGCTTTTATGGCTTTTAACGGGTGTTTCTTCCTCTTTTCGAAAATAAGGCAAATTTTCTCAGGCGCGTAACTTTTGATGGTTACGAGTAAACTTGATGAAACTTATATTTTTAAAATCAGCATAAAAATCTGATAATTTTGATGTATCTATTGGTATCAAAATTCCGTCTTTTAGAGTTTCGGTTACTATTGAGCCGGGTTGCTCCTTACTTACAGTTCGTTACCACGAACTGTTTGATATCCTAGGGTAAATTTGTTTTGTTAGAAGACTCTTTATGATCTTCAAGGTCCATAAATTTATTACTGCTTACCTTGATGAAGAAGGACAAGAACAATAATTGAGCGCCTCACAAAATTTGATTTTAACGAATTGGATAAAACTTGCCTTCTTAACAAGCGTGCATGTCATTAAGGAATTAGTTAAGCAGCATTCGGAAACTTTTCTGGTGCTATATTTAAACTTTTTTGATACTGGAATCAGCAAACTTGGATCTCTGAAGGCACTGTGATACTTTTTAGCTGAAGTCAGTTTTTCATACTTCAAATATAAGGGAAAATACCAGTTAGATGTAAATTTCAAAATTTTATGCTTCAAAGTTGTACATATCTTGGATTTTCGCTTCCTCCCTCCACCCAAATGAAAAAAATTTTCTGAATTCAAGCCGATTTTCTTCTCCTGAGATAGTGCAAAATATGCTTTGCAGATGTTCAACTGCTAGCTGACAAGTTTTCCATGCCTAGTTTTTGGTATGACGAGCATCTTTTATGGAACTTTGGACTGAAGAAAGCCTTTTTTTTTCTTTTTTGCAAAGCTTTAATATCAAAAAAGTATACCAAATAAAGATTGCTGCAATCAACTTCCATAAATACTTACTGAAAATATAACTGGGAGGAAGGAGTTCACGATGTCTTATGCGCAGAATGGAGATTCTAAACAATCTCACAACACAGGAACAGCTCCAGCCTTTAAAACCCATCGTTTCCTTATTAGGGCCTTTGTCGGGATAATCAGGCCATCTAAAGCAAACAACGTTTCTCCAGTTAAGGCAGGAAGTGAGGCTAGTATTAGGTTCGAAGTGGAATCGGGGGTTAAGTAGGGGAGACCGGCTATAACTAGGACAAAAAAAAATCTTCTTTTGGGTATTGCTCGAGTCTGATGAAGCTATCTAAGCGCTTCAAAGGCCAACCGATAGCCTAAACATTCTGTTTCTTTAGAAATTTTTACGATTTTTTAGCGCTGTTACTTTTTTTTTAAACTTGCAAAAGTCTAGAGTCAGTCATGTTGTCCCAATTATCGCGATACCCTCCATAATTGGGACATAATGATAGGATAAACTGGGACATAAGGTTATCTCAAGGGATAGGCGCATATTTTCTTAGTTTTTTTTTTACTGAACTTTCGAATATAAGCATATAAAAGTAAGCAATATTTAAAAACGTCATAAAACTACGGCGATATTCAGTTAGATATTTCATCAAGTTTAGTCTTACCCATCAAAAGTTAGAAAACTTGCCTTATTTTCGAAAAAAAGGAGGAAACACCCCTTAAAAAGTCATACAACCTTAATGAAAATCACACCATCAGATTCAGCGTATCCGAAAACCCTGCAGTAGAGGTTTCAAGCTCCCATCTGCAAAAATGTGGAATTTTGTACTTTTTGCCAGAAGAAAGATCAAAGATGCGTGTTTATTTGTTTGTTTTTTTTTTTTTCTTTTCACCAGGGGTGATCGTATCGACCCGGTAGTCCTAGAATATCGAGGGAGGGCTCATTCGAATGAAATTAAAAGTTCTAGTGCCCTTATTAAGTTACCAAAAAATGGAGGACAACTAGGCCCCCTCCCACGCTAATTTTTTCCTAAAGTCACCCAATCAAAATTTTGAGATAACCATTTTGTTCAGAATGGTCGAAAAATATAATAACTATGTCTTTGAGGATGATTAATCCCCCACAGTTCCCGGTTGAAGGGCTGCAAGTTATGAACTTTGCCCAATGTTTACATGTAGCATTGGTTATTGGGAAATATACAGACATTTTCAGGGGGGATTTTTTCCGGTAGTTGGGAGGGGGTCGGGGGTTACTTAGGAGGATCTTTTTATGGAGGAAGTTTTGATGGGAGAAGAGACATTGCTATGAAGATGGCAACGGGATTTCCCAGCATTATTAAAAAAAAAAAACGATCGGAAATTTAAAAAAAAAAAGTTTTCAACTGAAAGTAAGGAGTACTTCAAAACTTAAAACAAACAGAAATTATTACGTATATGATTGGGTTTGCCCTCAAGGCAATACCTCGCTCTTTACACTAAAGTTTTTTTTAGTACTTTCATAAGAGCTATTTATTCTAATTAAAGGCCTTTGTGATTAAGGGTCATTCTTGAAGAATTGGAACAAAATTCGCACTTTAGCGTAAAGAGCGAGGCATTGACTAGGGGGAAAACCCCCTAATATACGTAATAAAAATATACGAATATAGAAGTTCGTTACGTAAGTTCATTCGGAAGTTACGC
The DNA here is from genome assembly GCA_027921565.1 of Artemia sinica. NCBI lineage: Eukaryota > Metazoa > Arthropoda > Branchiopoda > Anostraca > Artemiidae > Artemia > Artemia sinica. Next base: position 163,217 of record JAPEVW010000230.1, read on the forward strand.
ATTTTATTACTAATAAAAACGTTCATAAATAAAATTAAACAACTTTCGAGAAATCCATTTAACCAAAAAAAAGTAAAATTAATATGCAAATTTCGTTTTAATTATTCATGTACGGTGAGCCAAAATCAAAACCTGCACTAATTCAAAAACGTTCAGAAATTAAATTAAAAAAAAAAAAATATTATCTATTAGGTTCCACAATAGGCTGTGGTTTTAGATAGTATGTAAAAAAAAAAACTTGTTTTTTTTTAACTGAAAGTAAGGAGCAACATTAAAACTTAAAACGAACAGAAATTATTACGTAAATGAAAGGGGCTGTCCCCTCCTCAACGCCTCGCTTTTTACGCTAATGTTTAACTCTTTCTCACCACTTGCTTTATAAAAAATAAAAAAAACTTTAGCGTAAAGAGCGAGGCGTTGAGGAGAGGGGGACAGCCCCTTTCATATATGGAATAATTTCTGTTCGTTTTAAGTTTTAATGTCGCTCTTTACTTTCAGTTAAAAAAAACTTGTTTTTTTTTTTAAATTTAATTATATACTAAGACTAGTGCCATAAGACTCGAATGCATACATATTGTTCAAAGGTCAATACACACAAAAGTTTTTCGAAAGAAATACTTTTTCCCTCTGACAGTATTGTTTTATTGCTAAAATAGTGCAGTTTATTCTGGTAAAGAAGCAAACCTAGGTGAAAGTCTTGGCGAGCACAGTCCTTGTTTCTTTATTCGAATCCTAATGTCACTAATCCTTTGACTAAGGGAAGTCTCATTGGGGTGACTCTGCAAGGTCAGCTACTGTGGGTCAGAGAAGATCACGGTTAAAGAAATCCCGACAAAAACCTGAATTTCAGATGCCAGGTGAGGTGCTGGCCCTGATACAGGCACAAGAACAAGTAAGTCTAGTCCTTGTTTCTTCCCTTATCTGTTACGTGTCTGAACGTCACATACAAATAAAGAAAAGTAAATTACTTTATAATAAAGTGTAATTTATTGAAAACCCAAATGGAACGGACATGTGCTATGTGTCGTAACAAAAACAAAGCAGTGACACAATAGGATCCCAGTAATCCAACTTACTGAAATAGGAATGATAGGAGAGTTAATCTTTTACTAATTTGATGACATAGCCTTTTGCTTTCAAGACACCACGACACTTGACCAAAGCTTGATACCTAACAGCCCAATCCAAACTAAACTCCTTTAACCAGTTACAGCCAGTTGATTTGGCAATTTCTTCAATTGTTTTCTTTGGCAGAAGCTCTGAAAGAAGATTAAAAATAGAACAAAAAAAATTAAGGAGATAAAAATCAGATGATCTTTCGAGCGACAGAGGGAGAGAAGGGGAAATAAACAAAGAAAGAAAGAGAAATAGGAAAAGAAGGAGAGAGGGAAAGAGTGCATCTACTGTACTTAAGAGAAAAGACTCTAACGTTGCCTAAAGTAAAGAGCCATGTGCCTCCCATTTATAATTTTTTTTTCCTGACCACTAAGTGTGAAAGAAGCAATCGTAGAAACTGATGAGGGGGGGGGGGGGGGAGGATTCCATTCAATTGGAAATTCAAAGTCCTAATATTCTTTTTCAGGGTCAGAAGTAAATGGAGGGCAAGCAGCCTCCCTCCACGCCTTTTTGCTAACCATCCCATCTTCGCAACCCACAAGATATCCGATGAAAATTTCCAGGTAGTCATTTTTCTCAGAATACTCGATAGGTCCGATAAATATATATATCAAGGGGAAAAAAGACCCAACATCCCCTGGTGCAAGGCCCTTAAAGTATGCAAATTGCCAATTTTTTACAGCTAGGTTTCATAGTCAAAAGGTTGGGGGGGGGGGGGAGTTATGTGAGATCTTGGGTATCCGATTGGCTCGAAATTTTCAAAGAGTATTTCCTGGGCTAGGAGGAAACAACCCTTTTTGGGGGAGGGGAAGGGTGTAAGAGGGCCAAGGAATGGACAAAAAACATTTTGTGCCTGATCAGTTTGAAACTTTCAGCCGTAAGTAGTTGGGGCAAGAGCAACTCGAGGTGCAAAAAATCGTTTTGGGGACCCAAAAAAGGGCCAATACACTTTTTTAACGATCAGCTTGTAACTTATATCCTTTAGCCTGAAGGGACCCCAATGCAGAAGTAAATTTAGACAACTATCGGTTAACCTGGAAACAGACGAATCAATGATTTATTTTTTCCTACAAGGCTTGACACTTACACCAGTAAGTTTCCGAGCTAAGGGGACTCTAATGTACAAAAAAAAAAAAAAAAAAAAAAACTAGATCGGAGAGCATGGACCCCTAAACATGAACCAGTGAATTTTTTCGATTAACTTGAAACTGTATCTAGAAATCCTATTTTTTTCTGAACAGACTGAAACTTAAACCCCTAATTTCCTGGGCCAAGCGAACTGAAAATAACAAGACAAACTTAAGGATTTAACTTACAGTTACGGTACCCCTCCAAAAATGGAGCCCAAAAATGGCTAAAAACTTTTTTTTTCAATTGCTTTGGAACTTTCGAGGATGGTTGTATGGGTTAAGAAAACCAAGAATTTTTAGGAGGAGGGAGAATGTTCAGGTACCCAGAAATAGGCATAAAAAACTAGTTGTCCTTGATCCTTTGGAACTTACAGCCGTAAGTCCCTGGGTCAAGGAAAGCTTAGTGTGAAAGAAATTTTGAGATAAATGGGACCTAAAAAAGGGCAAATTATCGAAAAACTACAGACATATTTCCCTACTGACTACAAAATAATATGCAGGCAGGCCCAAGAAAAACTTGCAGAAGACAGACAATCTTTAAAAAGTTAGTTTTGTCGATTCCTAACATCAAAAAATACGCACATTATTTTTCTGTGTCAATCCTATGGTCTACCACCCGACAATATATATCGCGTGCATATATGAAAGTTATAAAACTGTCTATCGATACAAAATAACGTAACTTCAAGCTGCAGCAATTAAATTTACTAATGACGCAAAACTCAACTTATTTCCGAAGTACTTGAAACAGAATTTTATTTCAATAAAGCAAATATGACAAACATCTTAAACGAAATCCCGCTGTACCAATTTACGAGGCCCAAAAAGTGGGCCTAAAACTTGTTTCGCTACAAATTGGCTTGCAACTTACAGGGCAAGCAGAGTAAGGTTGCCACCTGTAACACGAAAGTGCTTTTTTAACATTATTTCATTATTTGTAGCACCGTAGCACGTGCTCAGGGTTGCTAAAATAGTACGAAAGTGCTATTTTAGTACTCTTTTACCACTATTACAGTTAATTTTTTTTTACTATAGCACTGAAAATTGCTTTGCAGCTCGAAAACTTGGGCAATTGTAGCACTTTAGGAACTGACCGTGGTGGCAATCCTGAAGCAGAGAGCCGTGCAGACCTCAATGAAGATAAAAAATTTTGACCAAAATGCTACAGAAAACGCTGTGTTTTGCTAATCTGAATTGCTTCATTTTTAAAGAGACATTCTAAAATTGCTAATTTGAAACTTCAAATATATATATGTGTTATTGTTGAGAATTATTTTTTTCTTGACCACTTCGTATAAATGACAGTAAAAGTATACGAACGTAGGTACCCATCCTCCCAAGCAAAATGTGGGTCTTAAAACGAAATTTGCAGATACGCCACTGACCAAGAGTTTAAAAGATACTTTGTAAAAACTGAACTAATTCACTTCTAAATCACGTCTGGGTAGCAACTGACATTAATTACACATTGGCAGACGCTCCTCTTCCACCCCACCCTCCTTGAAGTTTCTCTTTTGACCGCCTTTCAAGAAATTCCGAAAGATTTAAGGTCATTTTATTCCTTATTGCATCACCTAATCCAATTAAAATATTATTTGGATTACCTTTGGGGTCATTATGCGTTAGAAGTTGTATGTCATTGGCTCGAGCAAAACTGGCAAGTTCGGGTGGAACGACACAACATGCCTCCAAATTTATCTGAACTATCTCTGGTTTCAACTGAAAAATAATGAAAACAGTTTGAACAAAGACGATAAAAATAAATTCTATGTCCTAAGTACTGAAACGTAGAACGCTTTAGCTTAATGCATAGCTCTAATGATGCTTATCACAAGCTCTAATGATGACAAATATCAAATGATGAGTAAAAACCAAATCAAGTAAGAATAAAAAAAATGAACTCAAAATAACCGTACAAAAGCATAAAACTGACAAAATGGGAAAAAAGAAGGATGTTCGACTTTGAGTGGAAGAAACACCATTAAATTTTTCGGCAAGCAAGAGGATAATTCTTTTTTTTTTCATATCCGACAGCGAAGCAATACAACCAGGCAAACAATAGAAACTCCTAGCAAAATTAAATGGAGAAGTCAAAGTCGAAGTGGAAAGTCAAACAGCTTTTGGAGAACATATTTTTAGCACAGGACTTTTGAAAAGCATTTTTTTGGGAAAGGTAGGCATAATCACTTCTCGCATTCATCAAGAGTTTTGAATTTTGCACCCTTGGGCAGGCATGAACACAAGAATGACTCTTTAAAACTTTAATCTGACCAACATTTTACTAAGGAGTAGGCCTACGCTTAACTAAAATTGGAAAATCATCATGACCCACTGGAAAATGATCGTATTTCTTCTGTTCAATTTTCTGGAAGAATACATAACATGAAATAATTTTAAAACACCAACATTTTCTGCATAGAGTCTTATGAAAACTTACATCATTATACACACGATCTTAACAAAAATATCTTAACTCCTTATAAACACATTAGAAAAAAAAAAAAATTAAATGCAGTGTTTCCACTTTTTTTTTTAAACAATCTGTAAAACCTCGGCAGTTTTTGGTACAAGACTGGTAAAAGGCCTTTAGCTTGAGAGCCACCTACTGATTTTTATCAACAATAGTTTCGGTATCTCCTTTTTTTTATCGGAATAGGGCTGGGTATTTGACAAATTACCGAAAAATCGGTAAAATTGGAAACACTGCTTCCATGTTTCAAAGTGGTCCTGGAACACAATTTTTTTTAGATAGCATTTACGATGTTCTGCAGGACAAATAGGTTTGGGAATATAGAACAACAAGGCTTTGTCTACACGAATGAAGAATTCCTGATCGATCCACTAGTAGATCGAACCTGACTACTAACTTTCTTTTTTACGTCTTAGATAGAAGAAATTCTAGCGAAGTTACATACAATAAAAGAACACTATAATTCAGCAGTTTCTAAGTTGCTTTGTCTCCAAACGTTTTATGGATATGCTAACTACAAATAAAAATGGAAAACTTTAAAATCCTTTTATAATATTCTATGCGTTTTTCTATGATCATCAAACTCTCACCCAAAAGGAAATTAAGTAAGCTTCCATTTACACAGCAGCAACTTTACTTGACTCTGGATTTCTTTTTAGTGATTCTAAGTTTGTTGAGCAAATTAAAAGAGTAATAAAACTATATCTAACTTTTCAGAGTTTAACACCATACTACGAAAGCATTATATAAACCCCAGCTCGGCTACCTTTAGTTCAATATAAACAGTGAAATATTTTTCGAGTATTACAGTTTAATTGAAAGGCCAATATCTTGGAAAAAAGTATACTACATGGCATAAGTATTCTTCTTCTATTCGTTTACAATGTATTTGTACTCAAATTTGTCTATTTTGACAAGAGAGGCTATCAAAACCATATTGTAGGAGTAAGTCAGCCAGGGGATACTAGTAGGAGGAGGGTCAACTAGTAGGACGAAAAACATTAACAGATTATATGGTAGATATTAACAGCTTTTTTATTTAAGAAATAAAAAAAAATATCACTGTAAATGCACCTTTTGTTTTATTTTTTGTTTTCATAGAAATAAAGATAATAAATTTCACAGGTTTATATTACAAATATATTTTTAATATGCTTATGATTTTTACTTTTTGCGCAAATCAAAAGTATTTGAATATTCATGTGGTAACACTTACTTTTCAACCAACAAATGTGCCCCAAAAATATCTAGAAAGATACGAGTTAAAGTAATTTTGGCAAGAAAAATGAGTAAAGTGATCTACAAATACCGAAGCCTTAGCTCTTTTTCTGTTAGGATTCTACCTTGTCTACAAGAATACGTTTTAAAAGAGGTTACCCCAGAAATCTCACTTCAATATAAATTGAAAACCACAGAAAAACAGAAAGAAAATAACGATAAATATTTACAATACCCTTGATTTTTCGTGGAGTGACACGAAAGTTTGAGTTTCGACGTCGCTGACACCCAGACAGGAAACAAGCCCATCATCAACTAAGTTTTCTGCAACAGGCCATACTTCAAATAGCTGCTCTTTTGGATGAGGCCAGGCCATCACAGCTGCATCAAATTTCTCAAAACCAAGACTTTGCAATGCTAAACACGAAAAGAATTGCCAAAAAATAAGTCACACAAATTAGACTATATATGCAGTACCTACTAAGTTTATCTTTCGGTGTATAATTTCCATAACAAGTTTCCTGTTCCTTTTGCAACAGTTTTGAAAAATCAGCAGCTTATGGATTTGAAACATAATGGGACTTAATATATGCACATTTCGTTTCTCCCTGGCAATATTGACTATTATTTGCTAAGTATCGCGACATACTAACAGGGAAATGTCTCTAGATTGTGGGATGGCTCCCTAGGAAGTACTGGAGACCTGAAATTCCTAAGACAAAATATTTTTAGACGGGCTAAATTTTTCAGAATAAAATTTTTGAGACTCAGAAGATACAAAACGCTTTAAAGTCCTTTGCAACACTTTTTTTTTTGTTTTGTTTTTTTATCCTAGTTCACTAATAGTAGAACCAGCGTAAGATGAATATAAGGCTAGTAGACAAAAGGGTGGCGAAACAATATGTCAAAATTGGTATGAGATACAAGTAATAAAAGACTACAACATAATGTAATTATAAACCTAATTAGGGAATAAAAAAAAGACCTTGACCCCATTGGCGGATTTCGAAAGTTTGGCAGAAAGTGGGAGAGCTACTGACTCCGGTTCGCTGAAGAGCTGGCACTAGATCGCGACAAATGGGAGTCAATCATACGTGATCTTCTAGATGCCGGGTGAGGCGTCCGCGTCTGGCCCCGCAACAAGTACAAGTAAGTAAGTGATTAAGGAATAATTGTCAAAGCCCTTCAAAAAGGGATGATGTCTTTCTTAGGATCAAAAGATTAGTTCAGAAGAGATTCAGAGAGCGTTGGACTGCTGATACAAGTGCTTCGACTAGTTTATTTTGCATGGAAGTATTAAAGAGAGTTTTAATGAAGAGTAGTTAAAATTACTTGTAAAGACAATCATAATTCGGATTCAGGTACGTGCCAACCATCTATTAAAAAAACGGAGGAATTTCAATTTTCCAAATAGACGGGGACTTTGTCTGATTAGGGAGTATTTTCGCAGATGGAATGGGACATTTTCTTTTAAGGAGTCATAAGCTTGTGATTGCTTGTTTGATTTGAAAATCCGGGAGATTTTATTTATGCTAACAATGAGCTTTCTGCTGGGGATCCTTAAATTAAACTCCCTAGATACATAGTGGCAATAGATAATTTTATTTTAAAAGGCTTTAAGGCCCAAAGAATGTTTTCTCTTTAATTGTATCAGTTTCTTCTGTTTTTGTATATAGCTTTATCGGCTTCGAAACACCCATGCAAGTTATGCTCCTATGCATTTTGAGTGAACTCTACTGATATAGTCCTAATACCACAACCTTCTATCTTTAAAGTTATAATCCTCTAAAACATAAAAAACAGAAACCCCAAAAAAAAACATATAGACCTTTTAAAGCGAAAATCTGCAGAAATACTGATATAGGAGAATCTAATCGACCCAAAAAATCGCTCGTTCACAATGAAATAGCCCCTCAAATTCGCTTGTTTTTGAAAAAAAAATTCGCTCGTTCAGAATGAAATCAAATTCTTAGATATTATTAGTAAGGAGCATTAAAAGCAGATAATTTAAGTACAAAGCACATTTAAGAGCATACTTTCTACTGAATAAACTCAGTGGCGCCAATTCACGAAAATGTAGGGGGAGGGGGCAAGGATTTTTTTTAATGAAGATACCAAAAAAAAGAAGAGTAAACTTACATAAAAGAGGGGGGTAGCGGCTACTTCACTGCTTGGCAAAATCGTCGACTAATCTATCCAAATGCATTTTCTTTACTTCTCTTTTCCGCGGCCATTATCATGAGATCACTGAGTCTGTCGTCGTTCCCATCATCTATCGCAGATAGTCCTTCACAAACCCTAATGTTGAGAAGAATCTTTCATTGCAGGTAGTGGTCAGAGGCAAAGTAGCATCTAGCTTCGTCAGTTTTAGCACTGCAGAACAGGAAACTGGGAGGTCGGATAAGATTTCGATAGCTCTAAGGAGATCCATTTTTGAAATATCACTTTTTGACAGATGCAGCTTTGCAAGAGAAAGCTGGGATTCCATGGTGTGGTCATCGACTTAGAGAATCCCTTGATAATGACACATAACCCTTTTCACTTTCGAAAGTTCGAGAAAATCCGAACTTAGTGGTCGAAGGCAGATAGAGCGTCGAGCAGAGGCATATTTTGCACGAAACGTTGGTCCATCTCGCTCGTGAAACGGTCTATTACCTCAAAGTACAGACTTTTAACGGAGTCTGATTGAACTGGCTGAATGGTATTGCGTTTACCGGTTGTTGAGTTTGAAAGAAAGTCTTTGAGACGAATGGAAATGGCTTGACTTCTCTTGCTTCGGGCACTGGTTTTAGATTGTGGAAATTTCAATTCCTGAATATCGTGTAAAGCGAAGAATTCGGATACGGTTTTGTAAGTTGTTCCATTCGTTATCATTTCACAGCTTTTGGAGTGCCTCATATGTCTCAGAAATCAGTGTAAGTGCCTTATAAATCAACAAACTTTCGGATCGAAAATGCTCTGATAAAAAATTTACACTGACTAATATTTTTTCCATTTTGTGCAAAGTTGAGACAAAAGAGGAAGAGTTGAATTTGTCCGGTAGTCCTTTTGCTTCACACGCTACCTCGCCGTTGGAACTATCAGAGACTGCAGCAAGCACAGCAACAACACAATCAAATCTGGCCTTCACCTTCGAAACATAGCGGACTGTGTAAAACCAGCGAGTCTGGACGGTGCTCTAAAGCTCTAAGACTTTTTGCCCGCTAATACCTGGGATTCTACAAATAGCTCGTGTCGAGTTTTGCTGCATGATAGAAATGCGTAAATTCTTTGCACCACAGAGAAAAATTCCAAAATTTCGCTTATGTTTTTTAGGCAGTCAGTCAAAACCAAGTTTAATCTGTGGCGCGTGACAGTGTACATAAATTGCACAAGGCACTTTTTCCTAAACTTTGCTTGAACTCCGTTTAATTCCCAACTCATAACGGATGCACCGTCATAACATTGGGCAATACACAGCATCAAATCTACTCCATGGTTTTGTAATGGAACTCGCAAGGGATTCAGGGATGCAGGCCGAACTTTCATGTTGACCTGAGCCATTTATAGTTCCGCTTGTTTCCGAAAGAATGTCACAAATGGGGGAATTTATCTCCAATAGCCCGACACTTTGAGCGCTGACACTACTGCCAGTTTCTTCATTTTCTTCTGCATTTTCACCGCAAAAAAATCCAAAGTTTGTTGTCACTTTTTACTCATAGTTTGATTACGAATTCTTCACAAGAAAAATAAAGAAATACTGACCAGCAGTGTTACCAATACCTCAAAACAAAATGTACCACAAATGACATGAAAAATGTACCAAAAACAAAAAAAATGTACCATATCCCAAAATTTTTTTCCGCGTGTACGCTTCGCGTAACACGCGGATCGTCGGTGACGTAAAGTACTATCTATGAAAATTTTGCATAAGACATTTTCTTTCACTTTCTCTCTCCATTTCTTTGTTTTTCTTTCTCTTCTAATACAGTACATTACTCCTGACAGTACTTGAAGAAATTGTTTGGGGTAACATATATAACTACAGAAACATTTTACTACAGGCCAACAAAAGTCGTTTCGGCCATTTACGACCATTTATAGCAACACTTGAAATTGATCCCAAATGACGATTTTAATACAAATCAGGGGCTAAAATTGCATTTTAACCTTGTATTCTTACAGTATATTGCCGAAAAGCAGTTGCTGAGACCTGATTTTCCATTTAATAGTTTGCATACAATCCCCCTTTTCCCTTTTATGAAGATCTCGATAGAGGGTAGGATCGTTCTTGTAGCCCTCCCTAATATAAGCTACCGCCTACAAACAATACAGGAAAAAAAATTCTTTTTAAATTGAGACTGATTAAGGAAATGACTTTGGGGTTATGGTCATGTCTAACACGTACTGGAGATTTGAATGTTGAAACAATATTTTTCTCCAAAATACCTTTAAAAGATACTCCACTCACCTTGTAAGGTCGAGTTTGATATATCCCCAGAAATGGTACAATAGAGACCATGTCTTTCACTATTTTTTAAATCACCTTAAATCATCTTTTATTTTTAAAACCGGAACTGGCTTTATAAACTTTGAGTTATCTGAGGTTCCAACTAATCTTTACTACAAAAGCTATACATCAGAAAAGATTACTGATTTTTCAAACAACTTTGGTCCTCAGTTTTATAGATTATGAGCAAGCGTTTGATTCTGTTGATAGAAGAGCTTTATTAAAAGTTTTATCCTTGTATGGTATACCAGACAAATACATTAAAGTGATTAGTGCTATGTGCGAGAATAACACTGCTGCGGTTAAGGTAGGAAATGAGGTTAGCAACTGGTTTTGTATTAAATCAGGAGTTAAGCAGGGTTGTGTTCTGTACCCCTTTATATGGATTATTTTGATGGACTTTTTTAAGGAGCACAGGAAAGGCAATGGGAGATCACGGAATTAAATGGGGAGGAGGAAAAATTCTCCTGGACTTTTCCATATCCTGGAGACATTTTGATGTTAAATTTTGAAAATTTTCTGATCCTCTTGAAAAGAGTTTATCTTTAAAACCATGCATTTTATTCTCTGTTTTTTTAAACATGAGTTTTTTTATGATTTAGCCAACAGGCTTCAATAAAAACATCACACTGTCTTTTTGTCATCAATGCTGGTCTTCAAAATTCAGAAATTTCACAAATATAAGTACCAAAGAAGAACTTCGCTGGTCATGAGATAAAATTGTTTTTTTTTTAATTACATTATCAAACAGTTTGTGTTTTTTAATTACATTAGCAAACAGTTTGTGGTAACGAACTGTAATTAAGGAGCGAATTTATACAATATATATATATATATATATATATATATATATATATATATATATATATATATATATATATATATATATATATATATATATATATATATATATATATATATATATATATATATATATATATATATATATATATATATATATACATATATATCAAAAGAATTGCCTTTTTATGCTGATTTCAAATATATAAATTCCATTAAGTTTAGTTTTACCCATCAAAGGTTACGAGCCAGAAAAATTTTCCTGATTTTTGAAAAAAGGGAGAAACACCCCCTAAAAGTCAAGTGATCTTAATGAATGTCGCACCATCAGAGAACCCTATTGTTGAGGTTTCAAGCTTTTATCTGCGAAGATGTGGAATTTTGCATTTTTTGCCAGAAGAAAGATCACAGATACGTGTTTATTATTATTTTTTTTCCCAGGGGCGATCGTATCGACCCAGTGATCCTAGAATATCGAGAAAGGGCTCATTCAGACGAAAATTAAAACTTCTAGTGCCCTTTTTAAGTGACCAAAAATTGGAGGGCAGCTAGGCCCCTCCCACGCACCTTTTTCCCAAAATCGTCCGATCAAAATTTTGAGATAGGCATTTTGTTCATCATAGTTAAAAGGCCCAATAAATTTACGTTCGGGTATAACATGCCCCCCCCCCCCTAAATCCCCAGGGGATAGGTCTTTAGGTTATAAATTTGCCCATTGTTTGGGCATAGTGTTTGTATTGAGATGTATGCATACATTATTGGGTGGGGGGGGGGGACACATTTTCTGCTGGGAAGTTTTCCATGGGGAGGATATTTTCCAGGGAGTGAAATTTTCAGGGGATATTATGCACTGGGGGAATTTACCAGAATTCTTAGACATTTTTTTTTATGTCTTGCTTTCTCTTTTCCGTCTCAATTTTACGCGCGGAGTGGTTAAGAGTAATTGTCCGGGGTAAATTTTCACCGGGATCGAATTTTCTAGAGGATATTCCCGTGGGAGCGGGTTTCTCCATGGAGATGGGGCCAGATTTCATGGCATTATTTAAAATCGATCAGAAACAAAATAAGTCTTTTCAACTGAAAGTAAGGAGCAACATCAAAACTTAAAAAAGACAAATTATTACGTATATAAAGGGGGTTACCCCCTCCTCAACACCTCG
>JAPEVW010000230.1:180600-228100 GCA_027921565.1 Artemia sinica
AAAAGAAATAGGTATTCAGTATACTAGTATTGCAATATAGATAAGTTATACAGAAACGTGGAAGTTAAAGGCGCATTTCATATAGATAACTAATAGATAGGATTTTCTAATGTAGAACTAAAGAGAAGCATGATCCTTGAAGGTCACATCTCTCCAAAATGTCATTTAGGTAAGTGACATCAAACTTTACTTCTTTATGCAATGTTTTTATGACATTGCAATTCTAAGCATCAAAAAGAAATAAATTCTCAAACTTAGTTATGAGAACAAAATGTTTCGTAGCTTTCAAAATATAAATTAGAACGACAAGAACGACCAAGTCAAAGATAAGACTTTAGACCGGCCGTTATTAATGCAACTATGTATAAAATTGCAGGCTAACGACAATGTTCTTAGATTTTGTCATGAAACAGAAGCCAAAGACATACATATGAGACAAAATTATGCTTGGCAAGGTCCTTCAACAGTTCCGATTGTTATTTTATTTGTGATTTCCTTTTAATGAACTTAGAATTACTTTTGTACATTTTTTAATCATATATTGTATTTATCTTCGACTAGTATTCAAGACCATTTTCAAAGTTAAACAGCAAACCCTCCTTCTATATCGCCCAAAATTTCCTCAAGAGTTTTATCTTCATTTCTATTGTCATTGGATGGTTTTTTGATGTCATACATGTCAATGGTAAATCTATTCAGCATAGCGGGTGTAGGATCAAAGTCCCTGCAGCACTTTCCCTGCTTGAGCTATGTCGGACAAAGGTCAGCTTTTCCCACTCTTTTCTGTATTTTTTTTTATCAAAATTTGACCACTTTGCCATTTGGTTTTTTAACTACGCGGATAATTTAAAATTTAGGTCGTCATGGAGCCTGGAATGCAGTATGAGAATCCCTATGGGGTTCTAAAAATGCCACCTGTCTTTATAGACAGATTCCTGAATCTGTCAGTAGAAGTTGTCAGTAAACACTAGCCTTTAAAATTTTGAGTTTTATCATTGTTATTGGGAAGGCAAAATGCGCCCACTTTGCGCCAATTTTTTTTGACATGCGCGAAATCGGCGCGATGCGCCAATTCGAAAAGCTCAATGCGCGATCTACTCAAAAAAGCACCCAAATGGCGCAAATGCGCACCACCTGGCAACTATGATTCAGAAATCACATTTCCGATCGAGGATTGGGTAATAAAATAGCGTAGACGCGCGAATGCAGACGTGCTCTTAGACATTTCAAAGCAGATTGTCTCCTAATGGTGGAATTAGGGTGATACAAGAGTGGGGCAGACAGGACATTTCAAAACAAGGTCATCGAAAAGTAACCGTGCTACTCAATAGCTGTGAAAAAAACGAAGCATAGATCGACAAATAAAAACGACCAGTTAGCCAGTCTCGCTGGTTAAATATAGCACACAACTAAAATAGAAAATAGCTGTGAAATTTAAATAAGAAGGTAATTTTCAAAGTCTAGGGGGGCAGGACCCCCACCCCCAAATTGGTGCCTTTGAATAAACTGTGGTTTACAACACAGCCAGCAAGAAATTCAACACACCAAACAGTATTACATTTTATTAAAAAATTACCAAAAGAAAAAAGATAATTCAACTCTTAAAATGAACCACAAATAGTGCATCTGTGCCATGGATGGTAACATTTTGTAGAAAACAGCATTTGTACATATTTTTCTCTTTAGTATTTCTCTTCGAAAGAGGCAAACCAGAGACTAACTATTATGAGTAATTGTTTGCATACTAAAGGCCGTTTATACTGCACTGTTCTTTACAGCAGGGTTACCGAAGGAAAACCTGAAGAGAAAAGGGAGAAAACGAAAGCCAGAAATCTTTTCTTATAGCATTTTTATCGACTGAAGTTCAATATATGTCAAAGCAATAAACTTCTATTTTTTGGGGAAAAGTTTCTTTTAATTATTACCTGTTTAACACCATATGCGTATACGTACAATTTTTAACTCCACAGAAACATTATTTGACACGCCGTCTCTTTGGAAATTAACATTATGACGTTCAATTTCGAAATTAATTTGGATACACAATTGTGGCACTTGTCTGTTAAACAGAACATCCTCAAGAAGTGAAATTAGATTAATCTTGATGAAATATACCAAAACATGATGATAATATAATACTTCAGAAACAAAATTATGGAAACAATGACAAAGAATTATGGAAAGCAGAATTATACCTGACCTAACCAAACTTAACCTAAACACCTCTAAATATTAAGTATTTAATTAAAATATAGCTACATCGTAGTTATCTCACTCAAAATAAGCAAATCATAACCGACTCAAACCGGTTTTGTCAAATCTAGACAGTACAATCCTTGAGGATGTTCTGTTTAACAGACAAGTACCAAACAATCTGCTTCGTTAAAAATGACCATCCAGTCAGCAGAAACAGCTAACAGCCTGCACCCTATATTCTAACATATTATCCAACCATTCTCCCCTCTTAAAACCCCCAAAATATTCCTCCTGAATCCTTTTTAACTCTTTAAAATAATGTATTAAATAATCCTCATCATGTCCAAACATTGGGCAAAAATAAGAACTCACCATCCGATTTTGTAAACTGATGCTTCATGCTTCAGTTACTTTGCTTTTGCATTGAAACTGGATCGTCTCTCATTTAATATACACCTACCGGTTACAAAATATTTTTCGCAAATTTTATCGCGTTTCCGATTTTTGAGCAAAATTAAAACAATTTTTAATAGCAATTATTTTCATTATTAATACAACTATTTAAACGACACACACTATTAGCAAGGGATAAAAGTCTTTTATCTCTTACTAATTATTTTAATAAGTAAAAGAAAAAAGAAATATAAAAAGCAATCTAATGCAAGAATGCAGGTACACGTCATTTTACCAAAACAAAAAACTTTATTTTGATTCAAAAATATAATTCCCAGGGGATGATGGTGCAATGGAGGGTTCTAGAAGGAACAAACTTAATCCTATATATGACAAGTATACAGTTATTTTCTATACTACAAAGCAACTATAGAGTAATATAAACACTATTTTGTAAGTTTTTGGTGGGATATGGGCGTTTGGACTAAACTACAAGACATTCTTGGCTCTGGTAAATAATTCTACAAAGAAAGAGGCAAAATATTCGTGGTATCCCCCAAGAGAAATTATAAAATAAGATCATATATGTCAATAAAAATTATTTTAAATAAGTTAGTTCCTGGTTGACTAAGGGTTTTGGTTACTTCTCTGTTTTCACGATTAAATAATAATAATATAAATAAATTCAACTGAAACTGAGGAGCAACGTTAAAAATTATAACAAACAGGAATTATTCCGTATATGAAGGGGCTGCCCCTCCTTAACACTTCGGTCTTTACGCTAAAGCTTTTTATTACTTCAAAAATCAGAGTTGTGACAAAGAGTTTAACATGCCTGATATCTTCTGATGGGTAGCACTTAATGAGTTAATAAAAATTAATGAATCTTATATATTTGGAATAATTTTGAATTTATCATGGAATGATTTAAAAGGCACTATGTTACAAAACATAAATTTTACAGAGGAACGACAAAAAAAAAAACAACAAAAAACATATCAATGACTTTATTTCAAACTTTAACAATAATTGGTGGTTTAAAATGGAAGGCATTTGAAGCCTTTAAATATACAGTAAACTGAATTTGTTATTAAAGGGTGCATCTCCCAGCAAAACATGTAAGCAACGATAGGGAACAATTTTGAAAAAAAAAACATTCCTTTAAATGTACTTTGGGGTCAGTGGCGCTAATTGGAAAAAGAGCAGTTGCTCCCCTATAATCCCCCCCCCCCTAAATTTTTGAAAAAAACCTTTATTTCAAATCTCCATTGAAGCATGGCTTTTTCGGTAACTTTGTAGAGAAAAAGAAAAAAATACAGCAAAATTTCCCACTCTCCTGAATTTTAAGTAGCACATATCTCCCCCTACATTTTTTTGAACTGAAGCCACTGTTTGAGTTTTAATAAACAAAGCTTCTTGCCAAAAAACAACACATTCTGGAATATGACAGGATCAATCAAAATAGCATCCTTATCACAGAGAGAAAGGAATACAATTTCTAGCTGGGCATAAAATATTCCATAGTATCTATTGAATTACCTCTACCGATTTACTTAGGCTTGTAACAAAAATTAAGTACCTTCATTAAAAGCTTTGTATATCTTCATCTCATTAGGTACATTCATAAAAAGTTTAGCAGATATCTTTAAGGTAGAACGTTCTTCTTCGTTAATTTTTATGGCCTTTGAAATCAGATGAACCTACAAAAAAATTAAACGAAATTGAAAAAAAATGAGGATCGCTCGTTACCACGACAGCTCTTGGTAATTTTGGTAGTCAATTTCATTGATGTAAATCTTTAAAAAAAACCTGAAAACTAGCGGGTCGGGGGGAGGGGGGTCGAGGGGACCCTTGGCCCCACATAATTTTTCTGGCGCCCCCTATTTTTTTGATTTTTCTACTTTTCACTCTTTTTTTTAAATAAATTTGTCAGTTTGGTCAATTATTGGCCCCCTTGCCAAATTGGGCCTCCCAAGATTTTTTTTATTGGCGCCCTTGTCAGATTGCCCTTTTCATCCAAGATTTTACTCTAGATACGCCCCTGATCCTGGAGGGGGCAAACCCACTTTCCAATGAACAGCCTAAAGAAAAATGAACTAGGAAAACTACAACAAAAGGTAGAATTAAACCTAATTGAAAGGTCGACAGCGTGTAATGTATGGATAACATGGTATACAGCACAAAAACGAGATAGTCATAATCAAAATATAACCATAAAAATGGTTTATGTTTGTAACGGTTGGAGAGAAAAAACAAAATCTGGGGTAAAATTGAGTCTATTGGTAGACAAAGAGGATTGAAGGGAACTAACGATGGGGTTAGTAATGTAACCCCATTGTAATGGGGTTAGAAGGAACTAACCCCATTACAATTTACTCTATGGTTAACTTATTTTCGTGTAAATGACTATTTATTATGACTCTATAGCATTAGCGCACTGTTTTATGAATTCCCAGTGCGCTAGGACGGTATTACTACCGTCTGAAAAGTTCTGCAAATAGTTTCACTATAAGTGATTCAACTAGCATGAACTTCAGTTAGACACAGCATTTAAGCAGTAGCTTACATTTGATGCCAAACTTAAAAAGAACAGAAATTACAATATACAATGACCTCAAACGTAATAAGAACAGAAATCCCCCCCCCCCCAAAAAAAAAAAATGTTATAAACAGAAACATACACAAACCCCGCCGTCCTGAAGCCCCTCAATTTGCGCTTTACTGACAACTAAATATACTACTTAGATAGTAAGTGCCGTTCGGCCAATTGATTTTTCAAATATTTGAAAGGCATGGATTTAAAAGCAAGAAAATATTAACAAAATAAGACTTCAGCAATAAGCTGCAAATATAGAAATATCGACAGAGGTTTAATCAGTATTTATTTTTTTTTATAACAAAAAAAGAGAAAAACTGTTGAGCATATGTTTTTATTGGGGATTAACACTACAGCTTTCACAGAAGTTTTTCCCTCGCGATCGGCGGTCTGTAGCTCTGAAGTGGAAAGAGATGCAAACTCGAAATTTTGTCCCGGGTATGAGAATCGTGAAACCAGGAAGAAAAGTTTCAGTGAATTTTGTAATATTTCCAGCAAGCTTCCAAAAAAAGCTTTTCTTCTTCATGTTGTATATGATTTCAAAACAAAACTATCCTAGCTAGGACAGAGAATTTTTCCGAATAATTTAATGAAACACTCCAGCAGAAAGTTAAATAATCTCTCTAAGAGGCAGAGGACAAAAATCCAAATCTGTTAAAAATCTCCTGGAAATAATTAAGAAAAAGTAAATCGCGGATCCCAAAGTCCGGTTCTTGAATTGTTTTCAGACTTTTGATTTGATGCATCTTGTATTTTTTTCGAGTAGCACTGGGAAATGCACGCAAGATGACATGAACTTTCTTGCATAAGAAATTACCTCGTTCACTGAGCAACAATTTCCAAATTTGTCATGACGCATGAAATTTCTCAGATATCCTAGATAGATAATTTTAATGTCTAGACAAAGTAATTTTTTTTCGGACGCAGGTAACTAGACCTTGATCTTATTTAAACTTGAGCTAACATTGATTTCCAGAAATAAAATTGTTTCTGTGACTTTTTTCGATTTTGAAATCTTAATTCTGCGAATTCCCCATATTGTTTTTAAGTAAGGACTTTAGCTTCGAAAATTAACTTTAAAGAAATCAAATAACTTTGGATACTGATGGAAATTAAATAAAAAAAAACAATTTTTATCAACTGAAAGTAAGGAGCAACATTAAAACTCAAAACAAACAGAAATTATTCCACATACGAAGGGATTGATCCCTTCCAAAATGTGCTAAACGAGTGGCATTCTCGAGCCAAATCAGGAAGGGTTTAACATAAAACATGAAAGGCAAAGGTAACTAAGGGATTGAAATCAGACGTCACTGTCAGATCATGCAGAACTTGAATATTCTGAGATCTAGCGAGCTGATAGTTCGACCGTTCAGATACAAATGATGAAGTAAATATAAGGGACCTGGGAAAAATAGAGTGAAGAATATAAATCTTTTCATCATCCAGTAACAGCTTAAATACTGAATGGCTCGTGTCCCGGATTAGATTTATGGTTTTGTTATAAGCGTTAGAAAGCGGTTTAGGAAAAGAAGGAAAAGTAGACATATAACTGAGCAACAAGAAACATTCGATTGAAATAAATTGTGAAAGAGGATTATCATAATTGGCCAGGGAAAAATAGGTTTTAGCTTTCTTTGAATACCAAGACTTCTGTCTACCTTCATTTTTAATCAAATCAATATGGCGGAGAGAACACTGCACTAGATATTTTAAGCTCCTATCTACAAAAAAGTGGAATTTTGTTTCTTTTCCCAGAAGAAAGACCACGGATGCAAGTTCATTTATTGTTTTACCCCCAGGCTGATTCCATTAGAGCAATGGTTCTAGAAGATCTGGAAAGGGATCATTCAAACAGAAATTAAAAGTTCTAATGCCCTTTTTAAGTGACCAAGATGGCGTTTTCTGTCATTTTGTGGCATCAAACTACGATCATACCCCAAAGAGGACTAAGTTACAATTGATTGAAAATGATGAGACAGCCAATCGATTTAAAGGCATAAAAATTCTATATTGAGCTTCCCAATTGCAGCGGAGATAATCCCGCATGGTGGCGCATTCCTTCGTAAAAAGTCACGTAGTCTATACATAATAAATGATTAATATAGATATTAATCTTAATCCTTATCATTTTTCATGAAATTGTATTTATTGATGTATAACTACAAATCAGCAATTACGAAGGAGGGGTAGAAGGTTGTTTTGAAGGCAGGGGGAGGGGGAGAAGCCTAAAAGAGGAATAAGAAGAATTGGAATAAGAAGCTTTTGGAAGCACTAATAAGAAGCTTTGGAAGCATTTTGGGAAGCACGCTCCTCGTATACGGAACAATTTTGTTTGTTGTAAGCTTTAATGTTGCTCCTTACTTTCAGTTGAAAAAAAACTTTCTTTTATTTAATTCCAACAAAAAAAGAACAGAAATCACTATGAACGAATAATACTACTATTGAACTAACAACTTACTGCCAAGCTGCCTGAATCTAACACAGCTACACACGCTCCTCCACAGCCCCAATCTACTCGAAGCTTCACTCTTTACCCCCTCCTATGAATTTCTAATTACCTATAAATCCTTCCCTATAGCCTCTTCTGAGCCCATTCAGGGACGACCTTCTTTTCGTTTGACAAGATATTAAACTAGAAGAAAGTAAAACTAGAGAGCTAGAAAAACTAGAACTAGAAGATATTAAAATGAATAATCAAGGCAAACTTAAAAAGACAAGCCCCTTCAAGACCGTAAGTTTCATTTGTCATTCAAAGAAAACGACATGTATTTGAAACAATAAGTTGTTTTTATAAAAAAAATCCAAATACGAGCACTAATTAAATTTTTATGGAAGAAAAACAACAATTTCCTTAGAATAAACATACTTGTGACTTTCAGTTCAGCTTTACTATTTCTAATTCTTTGGCATCTATTTTTCTTTTTCCGTCCATATTAATCAAAATATAGAAAATTGATGTCTGAATCACTGAAATTCCGTAGCTTTGATTTAGCTGGTTTTTGGATCAAGAAAGAACTTGGCTTTTTTTGCACCGAGTCAGTCCGCGGCTTGAACTTGGACTAGAACTTGTTTTCACTCTGAAGAAGAACATAGCGTGTCTTGCAAACAGGCCATTGCGTGGCTCATTTTGAAGATTGGATGTATTGTAGTTTTTTTGTCAGTTAAAGGGGTTTGCAGTTTTTTGGGTTTCTATTTCTATCTTTCTATTTCTATCTTTGAAGACGGGGGTCTTATCCCCGCTATCAACATGATGACAGCTCAACAGTTCTCGGCTCTGGCATTCATGCTCATATTCTACTAGATGCTTACAAACACAGAGACACTCAATATTTCGTGCCCCACTGATCTTCTAGTTCGAGAAGGAGTTGTATCTGACATCTCGCTGTTATCTATTTAAGTAGTCTAATGCTGTGCCTAACTTAAGGTCATGTTAGTTGAATCACTTATAGTAAAACTATTTGCAGAACTTTTGAAGATTGGATGTATTGTATTTTAATAAAATACACCATAGTTTTTTTTTGTCAGCTAAAGGGGTTTCCAGTTTTTTGGGTTGATTTTTATTTCCCCTGAATTGCAATTTCTTGCATGTTTATGTTTTTTCAATATTCCAGATTACTTTTCTTTTTTTTTTTTTTAATATTGTTACTTTTTTACGTTATCTTATGGGTCATCATTTCATCCTTACAACGGGCACTTAAGTAGAGTTACTATACTGCATAGGTGCAAAGAGGTAAAGGAAGCAATAGTTTGGCAATGCTTAAACACAGTACCAAATCTCGACGAGCCAACAGCTAGAGTACATACTTACTATTTTATACCATCATCGTACTACAGCATAAAAACATGACTATAGACACTCAATATGTGGTGACACAGGTCAATTACCAGTATAGCATACATAACGTTTTTAATGCATAAAAACTCCGAATAACGCAGAGATAGAAAAACCAACAGCTGAAAGAAAAAATGAAAAAAAAAAAAACTTACATAGTGTTCAGCTTTTGGCCCATCTAATTCTTGCTTGGACTGAAGTGTAAGCTTCAAGAACTCTTCTAGCTGGAAATTAACAAGACATATTTAAGTATTTTCAAATCCACAAAAGGTGACCTAAAATATAATAATTAGATATTTCACAGAACGGCAGCTTTTTTTTTATTTCTCTCGAAGTCATCCAATATCTATATGCTTCTCATACAGCAACTTAGATTGTTTAATTTTCTTGAAACTCCACAATTTATGTCTTTGTTCATTGCTGGCATAAACCTGACATTTATAATTTTCTTAAAACCTGAAGTCAACTTATATTTGAAGCATATACATATTACTCATCTCACCATCAAAATTCCTTCTTGTAGAATAAATTAGATTAACCAACTAAGTTGAATTCTCACCTAAATTTACTACAATTTTAGATAGAAAAAGCTGAATATATTTAGCTTGTAAGAGTCGATTATAATATCATCTCAACTTTATTTTGGGTTTGAATTAGACATTGATTTTATAAAAAAAAAAATAGATTTTTAGCTTAATTGTCAACCTTAACAGCTATTGGATATTAAAACTTACAAGGGAATATTAGTCCAGAACTCACCTACCAAGCTGCCATGCAACTTCAATGAACTTACATGTTGAGTTTTTTCCTTGGGAATCAAATTAATGGTATAGCATATGCTCATGCTATCACCTGTAATTTTCTAGTAGTTTCTGATATCGCTGTATCACCTTCTACACCCCCATCCTTCAAAATACTTAGCCTCACCCCCTCTTGAACTCCTCAAATCACTTTCCACCATTTCCTGCTGTACTAGCATAACGTAAAACTAACAACGGCGGTTCCATCTGCAATCAAACCAGAGACCTAACATATGTAAAGAAGATGTGATAGCACATAATGTTACATGACTATTTTCTTCAATATTCCAGAAATTTCTGTGCTGATTTAGTGATTTTTGTTTTTTGGCAATAAAAAAAAAAAATCATTACAAATAGTGATAAATCACTAGGGGTGGCAACCATGTGATAGACTATGTAAGCATGTTACATATAGATGATTCACATGCGAGAATGTTCTAATTTGTTAGATTTGTCAAAATATACAAATTTGATGGAAATTATAGAAAGAATTGTGAAATTGCTGACATTTTGGGATGAAGGGATGATAAGGTGAGAGGGCTCTATCCCATCTCTATTTTATATAACTGAAAGGTAGCATCAGACTAACGTTGTTAATTATGGCAAAGAATAAAGACATTTTTACCACCATCCCGAAAATTGCAATGTCACAGCTATTTCTCCTATGGAAAAAGTATTTAAACACAAAAAAGTGAAAGATATAACTGAAAGCTGAAAAAATGTACTTACAAGAAATTTTATTACAATTTTTCAACATGCCAGAAAGATCTAAAATAAAATCAGAGGCAGCACTATAGAGCTGGCTATAGTAAAAGCCGTAGGCTTCAATGTTTAATATTTTTTTTCAGGGGCACTTCACATGGAAGGGTGGTCGCATAAACTTGGGAGGGGGCTCATTTGATTGAAAATCGGAAGTTCTAGTGCCTTTTTCAGTAGAGAAGGGGGTACCAGCCCGGACCCGCACCACTGCTGGCATCTACAATTTAGTCTAACGCCGACGGGACATAATTTATTCAAGGATTATCGATCGAGTCTAATAGGGTCAAGGTCAATTGATTTGTTGTTGTTCGTCTAGGTGTAATGACTCCAGGGGGAAGTTTGCACATGCGCATTAACGGTGGGGAGAGATGTATTGATCTAGGACTCGAGGGGGAAGTGGATTTCCGAGAAATTGATTGCGTAACCGAAGGGGAAGTGGATTTCCGAAAAATTGATTGCGTAATCGACTAGGACAAGAGGGGGAAGGGGATTTCAGAGAACTTGATTTACATAAATGAAGGGGAGAGGATTTTCGAGAAATTGATTACATAAAAAAAGGGGACAGAATTTCTGAGAAATTGATTTGCATAATCGAGGGGAATTATTGATCTACGAAAGGGGAATTAGAAATGACATCACTTGTTTCCTAGGAATTATACGGGATTCTAAAGAGATAGAAATTTTATTTTTAAATATGGCTTCTCTGATCTTACGTGACAGAGATAAATTAATATTCTATTTTTAAATATGGCTTCTCCGATCTTTAGGTCAGAGTGATAAATTGATATTCTATCGAAACCATAATAGTGTAGCTAGGAACATCTTAGAGATGAAGAGATTAACGCGGGAAAGGGTTTCCTAGGAATTTCAAATGTGACAGCGCAGGGATGCCAAAACAAAAGGAACACGCAGAAATTACTTTTAGGGGATTATTTGGGCGAAACCGTTTGAGACATTTTAGAAGATGATTTTAGAAGATGATTTAGGGTGAAACTCTGTGGTCGTTATAATACACAAGTTCCATTTGAACAGTGTTGTGAGGTCCCCTACCCCAACCCCAAAGGCCCCCAAAGGGCCCCGACACCCCCACAGGGCCCCCAGCACCCCCAAAAGCCCCCCCCCCCCCATTTTTTAATACTTTTTTATGTGCACTTGAAACATAGAAGGGCCCCCACATTTCAAAAGGTTTTATTATATCTTTTCAGAACAAGTTCTTTTCTTAATATCCCTCCTAAACCCATTTTAAAAGTTGAAGTACTCATCCTTTTCACCACAACTTTACCTTACGACTTTTTGAATACCCCAACGCCAAGCAATACTTTTCAAAAGGCTTTTTTATATTATTTCAGAACAAGTTCTTTACGTAATGTCCCTCCTAAACCAATTTTACAACTTGAATTACTCATCCTTTTCACCCACAACTCTACTTTATGGCTTTTTGAATATCCCATCACCAAGCAATACTTTTAAAAGGCTTTTTTATATCTTTTCAGAACAAAAATCAAATATTATTAATAAAATCCCATGTATTTTAAATGTGTGCATCAAAGTAACAACAATCTTCTTTAATACCACCAAATGATATTTTTGGTGGTATTAAAAATAATATTTGATGAAAAAAATGATGATGATGAAAAATAATATTTTCATCAGTGATAACACTTTTTCTGTTCGAACTACCAAGTTTTCTACCAAAGATACCAAATTTTTTCATAGAAGTAACATTTTTTGATTGTGATAACAACTTTCTGTCAGAAGTAGCAAGTTCTGCTTAACATTAACAAACCTTCTCATCAAAGTAACGACATTTTACCTTAATTCTAACATACTTTTACTGAACACACACAAATTCCTCTTAGAAATAATATTTTTCATCAGTGATAACACTTTTTCTGTTCGAACTAGCAAAATTTCTACCAAAGATACCAAATTTTTTCTTAGAAGTAACATTTTTTTTATTGTGATAACAACTTTTCTGTCAGAAGTAGCAAGTTTTGCTTAACACTAACAAACCTTCTCATCAAAGTAACGACATTTTACCTTAAAACTAACTTACTTTTACTGAACACACACAAATTTCTCTTAGAAATAATATTTTTCGTCAGTGATAACACTTTTTCTGTTCGAACTAGCAAGTTTTCTACCAAAGACACCATATTTTTTCTTAGAAGTAACATTTTTTTGACTGTGATAACAACTTTTCTGTCAGGAAGTAGCAAGTTTTGCTTAACACTAACAAACACTCTCATCAAAGTAACGACATTTTACCTTAAAAACAAACATACTTTTACTGAACACACAAAAATTTGTCTTAGAAATAATATTTTTCATCAGTGATAACACTTTTTCTGTTCGAACTAGCAATTTTTCTGTCAAATATACCAAATTTTGTAGAAGTTACAATTTTTTGATTGTGATAACAACTTTTCTGCCAGAGGTAGCAAGTTCTGCTTAACACTAACAAACCTTCTCATCAAGGTAACGACATTTTACCTTAAAACTAACATACTTTTACTGAACACACACAAATTTCTCTTAGAAATAATATTTTTCATCAGTGATAACACTTTTTCTGTTCGAACTAGCAACTTTTCTACCAAAGTTACCAAATTTTTTCTTAGAAGTAACAATTTTTTGATTGTGATAACAACTTTTCTGTCAGAAGAAGCAAGTTTTGCTTAACACTAACAAACCTTCTCATCAAAGTAACAATATTTTACCTTAAAACTAACATACTTTTACTGATCACACACAAATTTCTCTTAGAAATAATATTTTTCATCAGTGATAACACTTTTTCTGTTCGAACTAGCAAGTTTTCTACCAAAGATACCAAATTTTCAACTTCAGTTCAGATTTTTCTCAAAGAGATGAAAAAATTTAAAATAATGTTCCAAATTTTTCATAGAAGATAGAAAAGTTCAAGTTCACTTCTGAATTTTAGCAAAGAACACAACACAATTCTAATTTCTCCAGAGAAAATGAAAATCTTCCACTACAGTTTTAAGTTCACCAAGACATAAAGAAATTTGAAGTTCTGTTCTAAATTGTTCCGTAGTAGATAGAAAAAGCTATACCATAGTTGTGAATATTTGCTATGAAGATAAAAAGTTCTACTTCAATTTTAAATTTTCTCAATGAAGTGAAGAAAAGTTCAACGGCGATTCTGAATTTTCTCAATGAAAAGAAATAAGTTATGGATCAATTCTATTTTTCCAAAATAATATAACAATTTTCCATTTCAATTCAGATCTTTATCAAAGACATGAAAAAATTTAAAATGCTGTTCCAAATTTTTCATAGAAGATAGAAAAGTTCAAGTTCTCTTCTGAATTTTACCAAAGAACACACTTCAATTCTAATTTCACCAGAGAAAATAAAAAGCTTCCACTTCGGTTCTTATTTCCCCAAAGACACAAAAATTAAAGTTCCATTCTAAATTTTACCGTAGAAGATAGAAAAAGTTATACCTTAGATGCTAATACTTACCTCGAAGATAAAAAGTTCCGCTTTTAAATTCTAAATTTTCTCAATGAAAAAGAAATAAGTTATTGTTCAATTCTATTTTTCGACATAATATAAAAATTTTCCTCTTCAGTTCAGATTTTTCTCAAAGAGATGAAAAAATTTAAAATAATGTTCCAAATTTTCAAGTTCTCACTTTTCTTCAAGAAGAAAAGTTCAAATTCTCTTCTGAATTTTACCAAAGAACATAATTCAATTCTAATTTCTCCAGAGAAAATAAAAATCTTCCACTTCAGTTTTACGTTCACTAAGACATAAAGAAATTTAAAGTTCTATTCTAAATTTTTCCCTAGTAGATAGAAAAAGCTATACCATAGTTGTGAATATTTTCCCCAAAGATAAAAAGTTCTAATTCAATTTTAAATTTTCTCAACGAAGTGAAGAAAAGTTCAAGCTCTATTCTCAATTTTACAATGAAAAAGAAATAAGTTATTGATCAATTCTATTTTCCCAAAATAATATAAAAATTTTCCACTTCAATTCAGATTTTTCTCAAAAAGATGAAAAAAATTTTAAATAATGCTCCAAATTTTTCATAGAAGATAGAAAAGTTCAAGTTCTCTTCTGAATTTTAGCAGAGAACACAATTCAATTCTAATTCCTCCAGAGAAAATAAAAAGCTTCCACTTCAGTTTTAAGTTCACCAAGACATAAAGAAATTTAAAGTTTTATTCGAAATTTTTTTCCGTAGTAGATAGAAAAAGCTATACCATAGTTGTGAATATTTTCCCGGAAGATAAAATGTTCCACTTTAACTCTAAATTTTCTCTATGAAAAAGAAATAAGTTATTGTTGAATTCTATTTTTCCAAATAATATAAAAATTTTCCACTTCAGTTCAAATTTTTACCAAAAAGATAAAAAAATTTAAAACAATGTTCCAAATTTTTCATAGAAGATATAAAAGTTCAAGTTCACTTCTGAATTTTACCAAAGAACACATTCAATTCTAATTTCTCCAGAGAAAATAAAAATCTTCCACTTCAGTTTTAAGTTCACCAAGACACAAAAATTAAAGTTCCATTCTAAATTTTACCGTAGAAGATAGAAAAAGTTATACCTTAGATGCAAATACTTACCTTGAAGATAAAAAGTTCCACTTTAATTCTAAATTTTCTCAATGAAAAAGAACTAAGTTATAGTTCAATTCTATTTTTCCAAATAATATAAAAATTTTCCACTTCAGTTCAGATTTTTCTCAGAGATGAAAAAAAATTTTATAATGTTCCAAATTTTTCATAGAAGATAGAAAAGTTCAAGTTCTCTTCTGAATTTTACCAAAGGAACACATTTGAATTCTAATTTCTCCAGAGAAAAAAAAAACTTCGACTTCAGTTTTAAGTTCACCAAGACATAAAGAAATTTAAAGTTCTATCCTAAATTTTTCGATGGTAGATAGAAAAAGTAATACCATAGTTGTGAATATTTTCCCGGCAGATAAAAAGTTCTACTTCAATTTTAAATTTTCTCAACGAAGTGAAGAAAAGTTTAACTTCTATTCTGAATCTTTTCAATGAATAAGAAATAAGTTATTGATCAATTCCATTTTTCCAAAATAACATAAAAATTTTCCACTTCAGTTCAGATTTTTCTCGAAGAGATGAAACAATTTAAAATAATGTTCGAAATTTTTCATAGAAGATAGAAAAGTTCAAGTTCTCTTCTGAATTTTACCAAAGAACACGATTCAATTCTAATTTCTCCAGAGAAAATAAAAATCTTCCACTTCAGTTTTTAATTTCACAAAGACACAAAGAAATTTAAAGTTCTACTCTAAATTTTTCCGTAGAAGATAGAAAAAGCTATACCATAGTTGTGAATATTTGCTATGAAGATAAAAAGTTCTACTTCAATTCTAAATTTTGTTAAAAGTTGTGAAGACGTAAGTTAACTTTTAAATTAAATTATAGCTCCTTTGTCTTAGGGATTTACTCCTCAAATTTCTAAATTAGAAAACGAGTGCGTCGTTCTATTATTAAAGATAATCTTTCAAGCTCGTTCATCTAACCTCCAAAATCATAGGTTAGGTTTGGTATAAATAAATATTCATAAATAAATAGAAACATTTCTCCGTGTTTAAGTTAAGTTAGGTTAGCTTATCATGAGCGCTCATGATAAGCTAACCTAACCTAACTTAACTTAAACATGGAGAAATGTTTCTATTTATTTATGAATATTTATTTATACCAAAAATAACCTAACCTATGGTTTTGGAGGTTAGATGAATGAGCTTGAAAGATTGTCTTTAATAATAGAACGACGCACTCGTTTTCTAATTTAGAAATTTGAGGAGTAAATCCCTAAGACAAAGGAGCTACAATTTAATTTAAAAGTTAACTTACGTCTCCGGAAAAAAAAATCGGTAAAATTGGCCCTGAAAATTTCATCCCTGGACCCCCCCCCCCCCCCCACATGTAAAATCAATCCCCGTGCAAAATCCTTCCACTCGGAGATTTTTTATTTTCTTTGGTGAAAATTAGAATTGGACTATAACTTTTTTCTTTTCTTTGAGAAAATTCAGAAGAGAACTGGAACTTTTCTTCACTTCCTTGTGAAAACTCATAATTAAAGTGGAACCTTTTCTCTTCTCTGGGAAAACATTCGGAAGAGAACTTGAACTTTTCTTCACTTCTTTGAGAAAATATAGAATTAAAGCAGAAACTTTTCTCTTCTTGGAGGAAAATTCAGAATCAAAGTATCTACAGAAAAATTTAAAACAGAACTTTAAAACAGAAAATTTTTCATCTCTTTGAGAAAAACCAGAACTGAAGTGGAACCTTTTTATTTTCTTGGAAAAATTAGAAAAGAACTTGAACTTTTATTCACTTCATTGAGAAAATTTAGAATTAAAGTGGAACTTTTTATCTTCATGGTAAGTATTCACATCTAAGGTATAACTTTTTCTATCTTCTACGGGAAAATTTAGAATGCAACTTTAATTTTTTATGTCTTTCGGGAAATAAGAACTGAAGTGGAAGCTTTTTATTTTCTCTGGTAAAATTAGAATTGAAGTGTGTTCTTTGGTAAAATTCAGAATCGAAGTGGAACTTTTCTATCTTCTATGAAAAAATTTGGAACAGTATTTTAAATTTTTCATCTCTTGAGAAAGATCTGAACTGAAGTGGAAATTTTTTTATTTCCCTGGAAAAATAGAATTGATCAATAGCTTATTTCTTTTCATTGAGAAAATTCAGAAGAGAAGTTGAACTTTTCTTCACTTCGTAGAGAAAATTTAGAATTGAAGTAGAACTTTTTATCTTCATAGCAAATATTCACAACTATGGTATAGCTTTTTCTATCTTCTACGGAAAAATTTAGAGTAGAACTTTAAATTTCTTTGTGTCTTTGTGAAATTAAAAAGTGAAGTGGAAGATTTTTATTTTCTCTGGACAAATTAGAATTGAATTGTGTTCTTTGGTAAAATTCAAGAGAACTTGAACTTTTCTATCTTCTATGAAAAATTTGGAACATAATTTTAAATTTTTTCATCTCTGAGAAAAATCTGAACTGAAGTGGAAAATTTATATTATTTTGCAAAATTAGAATTGATCAATAACTTATTTCTTTTTCATTGAGAAAATCCAGAAGAGAACTTGAACTTTTCTTCACTTCGTTTAGAAAATTTAAAATTGAAGTAGAACTTTTTATCTTCATAGCAAATATTCAGAACTATGGTATATCTTTTTCTATCTACTACGGAAAAATTTAGAATAGAACTTTAATTTTCTTTATGTCTTGGTGAACTTAAAATTGAAGTGGAAGATTTTTATTTTCTCTGGAGAAATTAGAATTGAATTGTGTTCTTTGGTAAAATTCAGAAGAGAACTTGAACTTTTCTGTCTTCTATGAAAAATTTGGAACATTATTTTAAATTTTTTCATCTCTTTGAGAAAAATCTGAACTGAAGTGGAAAATTTTTATATTATTTTGGAAAAATAGAATTGATCAATAACTTATTTCTTATTCCTTGAGAAGATTCAGAATAGAAGTTAAACTTTTCTTCACATCGTTGAGAAAATTTAAAATTGAAGTAGAAATTTTTATCTTCCGGGAAAATATTCACAACTATGGTATTACTTTTTCTATCTACCATCGAAAAACTTAGAATAGAACTTTAAATTTCTTTATGTCTTGGTGAACTTAAAACTGAAGTCGAAGATTTTTATTTTCTCTGGAGAAATTAGAATTGAAATGTGTTGTTTGGTAGAATTCAGAAGAGAACATGAACTTTTTTATCTTCTATGAAAAATTTGGAACATTATTTAAAATTTTTTCATCTCTTTGAGAAAAATCTGAACTGAATTTGGAAAAATATATTATTTGGAAAAATAGAATTGAACAATAACTTATTTCTTTTCATTGAGAAAACTTAGAATTAAAGTGGAACTGTTTATCTTCAAGGTAAGTATTCGCATCTAAGGTATAACTTTTTCTATCTTCTACGCTAAAATTTAGAATGGAACTTTAATTTTTGTGTCTTGGTGAACTTAAAACTGAAGTGGAAGATTTTTATTTTCTCTGGAGAAATTAGAATTGAATTCTGTTCTTTGGTAAAATTCAGAAGTGAACTTGAACTTTTCTATCTTCTATGAAAAATTTGGAACATTATTTTAAATTTTTTCATCTCTTTGGGAAAAATCTGAACTGAAGTCGAAAATTTTTATATTATTTGGAAAAATAGAATTGAACAATAACTTATTTCTTTTTCATTGAGAAAATTTAGAATTAAAGTGGAACATTTTATCTTCCGGGAAAATATTCACAACTATGGTATAGCTTTTTCTATCTACTACTACGGAATAATTTAGAATAAAACTTTAAATTTCTTTATGTCTTGGTGAACTTAAAACTGAAGTGGAAGCTTTTTATTTTCTCTGGAGAAATTAGAATTGAATTGTGTTCTTTGGTAAAATTCAGAACAGAACTTGAACTTTTCTATCTTCTATGAAAAATTTGGAACATTATTTTAAATTTTTTCATCTCTTTGAGAAAAATCTGAACTGAAGTGGAAAATTTTTATGTTATTTTGGGAAAATAGAGTTGATCAATAACTTATTTCTTTTTCATTGAGAAAATTCAGAATAGAAATTGAACTTTTCTTCACTTCGTTGAGAAAATTTAAAATTGAATTAGAACTTTTTATCTTCCGGGAAAATATTCACAACTATGGTATAGCTTTTTCTATCTACTAGGAAAAAATTTAGAATAGAACTTTTAAATTTCTTAATGTCTTGGTGAAGGTAAGACTGAAGTGGAAGATCTTTATTTTCTCTGGAGAAATTAGAATTGAATTATGTTCTTTGGTAAAATTCAGAAGAGAACTTGAACTTTTCTATCTTCTATGAAAAATTTGGAACATTATTTAAAATTTTTTCATCTCTTTGAGAAAAATATGAACTGAAGTGGAAAATTTTTATATTATTTGGAAAAATAGAATTGAACAATAACATTTCTTTTTCATTGGGAAAATTTAGAATTAAAGTGGAACTTTTTATCTTCAAGGTAAGTATTCGCATCAAAGGTATAACTTTTTCTATCTTCTACGGTAAAATTTAGAATGGAACTTTAATTTTTTTTTGTCTTTGGGGAAATAAGAACTGAAGTGGAAGCTTTTTATTTTCTCTGGTGAAAATAGAATTGAAGTGTGTTCTTTGGTAAAATTCAGAAGAGAACTTGAACTTTTCTATCTTTTATGAAAAATTTGGAACAGTGTTTTAAATTTTTTCATCTCTTTGAGAAAGATCTGAATTGAAGTGGAAAATTTTTATATTATTTTGGAAAAATAGAATTGATCAATAACTTATTTCTTTTCATTGAGAAAATTCAGAATCGAAGTTGAACTTTTCTTCACTTCATTGAGAAAATTTAAAATTGAAGTAAAACTTTGTATCTTCATAGCAAATATTCACAACTATGGTATAGCTTTTTCTATCTACTATGGAAAAATTTAGAACAGAACTTTAAATTTCTTTATGTCTTGGTGATCTTAAAACTGGAGTGGAAGATTTTCATTTTCTCTGGAGAAATTAGAATTGAATTGTGTTCTTTGGTTAAATTTAGAAGTGAACTTGAACTTTTCTATATTCTATGAAAAATTTGGAACATTGTTTTAAATTTTTTCATCTCTTTGAGAAAGATCTGTATTGAAGTGGAAAATTTTTATTATTTTGGAAAAATAGAATTGATCAATAACTTATTTCTTTTCATTGAGAAAATTCAGAATCGAAGTTGAAATTTTCTTCACTTCATTGTGAAAATTTAAAATTGAAGTAGAACTTTTTATCTTCATAGCAAATATTCACAACAATGGTATAGCTTTTTCTATCTACTACGGAAAAATTTAGAACAGAACTTTAAATTTCTTTATGTCTTGGTGATCTTAAAACTGGAGTGGAAGATTTTCATTTTCTCTGGAGAAATTAGAATTGAATTGTGTTCTTTGGTTAAATTTAGAAGTGAACTTGAACTTTTCTATCTTCTATGAAAAATTTGGAACATTGTTTTAAATTTTTTCATCTCTTTGAGAAAAATCTGAACTGAAGTGGAAACTTTGGTATCTTTGGTAGAAAACTTGATAGTTCGAACAGAAAAAGTGTTATCACTGATGAAAAATATTATTTCTAAGAGAAATTTGTGTGTGTTCAGTAAAAGTATGTTGGTATTAAGGTAAAATGTCGTTACTTTGATGAGAAGGTTTGTTAGTGTTAAGCAGAACTTGCTACTTCTGACAGAATAGTTGTTATCACAGTAAAAAAAAATGTTACTTCTAAGAAAAAATTTGGTATCTTTGGTAGAAAACTTGCTAGTTCGAACAGAAAAAGTGTTATCACTGATGAAAAATATTATTTCTAAAAGAAAGTTGTGTGTGTTCAGTAAACATTTGGTGGTATTAAAGAAGATTGTTGTTACTTTGATGTACACATTTAAAATACATGTGATTTTATTAATAATATTTGATTTTTGTTCTGAAAAGATATAAAAAAGCCTTTTGAAAGTATTGCTTGGTGATGGGATATTCAAAAAGCCATAAAGTAGAGTTGTGGGTGAAAAGGATGAGTACTTCAAGTTGTAAAATTGGTTTAGGAGGGACATTACGTAAAAAACTTGTTCTGAAATATTATAAAAAAGCCTTTTGAAAAGTATTGCTTGGCGTTGGGGTATTCAAAAGTCGTAAGGTAAAGTTGTGGTGAAAAGGATGAGTACTTCAACTTGTAAAATGGGTTTAGGAGGGATATTAGGAAAGAACTTGTTCTGAAAAGATGTAATAAAGCTATTGGGGTGTAAGTACGGGTGTCGCCACTTATTGATGCAAAAATGGAGCAAAAAAGGTTGCTATGCCACTTACTCAAAGGGGAGAACCCCTTGTCGGCCCAAATATTAGTGGGATTCCCGCTCTTACCCCAACGGTTCTGCAAATATCGGGTTTGGCACTACCCTATTTACAGTATACCCTGTCCCAGGGTACGATAACGCGGTCGAGTGGTCAAATGGCCACTTTCTAAAGCCAAATGTACCCACCTTGGGTTACGGCTAGAAAATCTCTTAACTCTTTCCTTGGAGGTAACAAACCTCCCTGTCAATATAATAATGACGGTACCTCGTAGCTCTATTCCTACCCTGCCTGGGTTATGGAAAATAGTACACAGTTTGTAGAAAATACCTTACGTGTATTCTTCCAAAAGGGTCACATATAACAACAGAAATATCCTTCCCCAAACGGGGTCAAAACGCAGACTAAAAAAATAATAATAATCTTTACAGCACTGTCCGTAGGGGTGGACCGTCACTTGGCCCAGCCAATCAGCTACATCCCCATTCAAACCCAATTATACCTCTTAGATTTATCTTTCAATGACTCCAAAACCAGGAAGTACGAAAATAGAACTTAGTTCAAAGCTTACTTCTTGCAAAACCACTATCGCTTAGTAGCGAAATTTAACCTGTCTTTTTAAATTATACTATAAGCAAATGTAATTAAGAAAACGAAAACAGGTCATTTATCTGAAAGGAAAAGAAACAGGGGTGGAACCCCAACACCTCCCCCCGTAAGATAAATGACCGCCCACGCGCTATCTTGGTCCACCCTTACAAACATAAACACTTAACTTCAACTTTACAAAATCCATTTCCCTTCTCTCTTCCACCAGTGTCTGTGTTCCTATTTCCACCGCTTGGCTCTGGATCGGTCGTCCTTGACACGTCTCTACTGTAGGACCATCATGGTCTACATCATATAGTATCCGCATTAAATTTTGAAAGTTGAAGTCTTTAAGATTCGTAGATAATGATTGTGCGTAGCACAATCAAAACAAAAAAAAAATTTCTCGCTCTCACGAATTTACATTTGTGAGGAGCAGAGAATCAGTTTCTGGCACATATGATGATGCCAGCCATCGTGAAAGATTTGTCTGCGCTAGCCTCTTAATTTCCATCTGTGGATACAACCCCACATCTCAATAAAAAAGTAAATTGCCCCTTGGCATAATTTCAAATAATCTAAGGCCGAAAATGCAAAGGCCTGTGAAAACGATAAGGGTACTGGGAATGAAGTAAAATTTTGAGCGAACCATGAATCGCCCTTTTTCTGGGTTCCCTTCCCCTGGGATAATTAACTGAAGAATATACGTTGATGCTAAATGAAGATGAAACTTCGATACTGAATATGGTTTTTCGGAAATAATTGTCGATTCCCATGAAGAATAACAGCTATGAATAGGGTTACTGGACAAGTGTTTGGGTGAAGTATGAAGTGACTGAGAGAGAGTATCCCCCATGGACTCCAGATCAGAAAGGCAAGGGTCTCGGTAAAGGGATCACAACTTGTCCGCCAGTTTTGCATTGAGGAAAAGGGCCATCTTTTGCAACTTCCCGCAGGGGATCTTCCCCAAGGGATTCCTCCCCCTCATAAAGGAACAAACCCTCTTTTGAGTTGATCAGACCAATATCAGATTCCTTACCAAATCTTTCCAATCCGACTCGACATTCCATATCTCCCAACTTTCCCCCAACCCGTTGTAGGTCATTCATCTCTATTTTGTAACCATCTTGTTTTATTCCCCATGGGTCTTTGACCTCTTTTTCCCCCTTATTATTTATGTTTTCAATTGTTTTCAGTTGGATGGCCACAGCCCATCCAACATTTATTTTTATTTTTCGCCACTGTAGGCTGAATCTCCAAATGTCTCTTTTTTACACTCCTCTTTTCATCTCTACTTTTCTCAATTTTGTCATTCTCGCAAAATACTAAATCATCGTTAAATCTGATTTGGACTCCAGTGTCCACCATCTTTGACTGCATAACTTCATTGTAGGTCCGTTTAATATTTCTTTTCTCTCTTTTAGTCTTCTTTATTCTTAACGCCGAAACAAATAGTTCGTTATCAAATGGGAATTGAACTCCGACATTTGGTTTTTCATATTCTACTAAAATTTCTCGAACTTTCCGAGGAAAAGCGCGTACAATAAATTTCGTCTCCTTATTCTCTGGTACAATCAGCGCTTTCTTTTTGGCATGTACTCTTTAGCGTCTCATATTCATTAAAAGTGTTCTCAAGTTTTCCATTTTCTGGAAATTTTCCCGAAAAATCATTCTCGCGCGTCTTATTTTCAATATTTTGTGGTCTTTTTACTTCCGCATCCCATTTTTGTGGATTATCAATATTTTCAATACGCGTATTAAGTATTTCATTTTTCCGACAGGTGGCTAAGCCTCCCCATTTGTTTTATGTTTTATTGTTTTATGGGTATTATATTTTTAAGTCGTAGTGTAATTTTGTAATTTTCCCACTGTTAAAGAAGTCGCTTTTAACGATAGGAGATTTCCGATATCTCCAAAGTCTCCTCCTACTAAAACATCCACTGCTAGCGTAGGTACTAAGCCTACTTTCATCGTTTTTCTCTGGACCGTACCGTCCTTCTTTGCAATTTCTATTCTTACCCAAGCAGACGGGCGTGGGTGCTTGGCTCCATAATAACATAATGTTGCAATCTTATTTTTATGGTCTATCTCCGTTCTATTAATTAGGCCAGTTCGCAAATAGGTTTGGTCACTGCAGGAATCAATTGCCATTTCGACTAATTCCCCGTTCAACTTTCCGTCTATTTTATGCGACTCTGCAAATGCGTAATTTTTTGCCTTATTATGGGTCATGGCCCAGGCTGTCGTTTTATGTGTTTTTTTGTCATGTTTACTGGGGCAGTTTCTTGCAAAATGCCCCGTGGTACCACAGTTATAGCAAGTTAGTTCTCCTTGCGCTGTGTTATAGAGCCTATTTTTGTTATAGTCTCTATATTGAAATATGTCTGTCTCCTCAACTTCCTCTCTTATTTCGGTCCACCTATTTGCCATTTCAACCATTTCTTCGCTTGTTTTTGGGTTCTTTTCTTTCAAATATATTTTCAATTCTCTGTGGGTATTTTATAAAAATTGTTCCATTACTGTTTTATCTATTATTTCTTTTATCTTTTCTTTTATTTCTTCCGGGTCTTCTAACATTCTATAGTTTTCTAACTCTAGCCATTTTAAACACATATCTTTCAATTTGTACCCGAATTCTTTATAAGTTTCGTTGTCTCGTTTTCTTTTGCTTCTAAATCTCCTTTGAAAGTGGTCGGGGGAGAGTTGAAACTTTTCAAAAATGGCTTGTTTTAGTCTTTCAAAATCTTTTGAGTAGTCCCTTGGTAATGCTTTATATGCAAGCTGTGCTTTATAGTTAAGGAGGGGAAGTATTCTTGTCACCCAGTTTTCTCTCGACAATCCGCTTAATTCCGCCGTTTTTTCAAAATTGTATATGTATAAATGTACATCTTCATTTTCTCTCATTGGTTGAAGGTTTATTGCCTGCATTACCTCTATTGTAGACGATTTCTGAGGCTCTTGGGAATTCCTCCCTGCAATCATTTCCATTATGTATTTTCTTTCCTCTCTATCTGCCTGGCTACTCTCTCTTTCCCTTTGTTCTCTATCTTCCTCCTCCTTTCGTTCTCTGGCTATCCTATCAGCCTCTTCTTTTCGTTCTCTAGCTATTCTCTCTTCCTTCATGAAATTTAATAGTTGTTGTGTCATATCTATTTGAGTACTCTTTCGCGAGCCCTTGCTGGATCTCGATTCAACATTGCTCCTTCTACTCGGACTACTTTGATTCCGTCTGTCATTATTTCATCTTAATTCATTTACTGAATCTGTTCGTTCTCTATCCGTATTGTCTCTTTCTTTATAGGCTACTCTAGCCCTTTCATCCCCTTTTCTATTCTTTCTAATTTCATCTTTCTCAGCCTGCATTATCCCCTCATATTCTCGGTGCTCTCTCTCAAAGTCCTCCATATTAGCCTTTCTTTGTATTTTCCTATTTTTTCTATGGGCTTCACTAGCCCTTCTTGGTCTTGAGTTAATCTCATCTTTGTCCGACATAATTTCAAAATTCCGTTAACTGAAATTACCTCTTCAGTCTAAATGAAAATTCTTTTATCCATATATCTTCCGGTCTTTCGCGAAAAATTGTTTCCTTTTAATTTGCCGATTCTACGTGGGCGGCGGAGCCTCCCTTGTCTTACAAGTTAATTATTCACGTGATCTATTGATTCTTAAATTTTATTACTTATTATTATCTGAATTGGCGCAGCTCAGATAAAAAAAATTTCTCTTTGCGATTTTTTATATATAGCCTCTGTAAAACACAATAGGCTACTTTTGTAGGCTAAATTACTTGTCTCTTCGAAAACGTAGAATTCTTTTATTATCAACGCTGTTTATAATTCCTGTTCTTGCTGCAACCACTTATTGGGGTGTAAGTACGGGTGTCCACTTATTGATGCAAAAATGAAGCAAAAAAGGTTGCTATGCCACTTACTCAAAGGGGAGAACCCCTTATCGGCCCAAATTATTAGTGGGATTCCCGCTCTTACCCCAACGGTTCTGCAAATATCGGGGTTTGGTACTACCCTATTTACAGTATACCCTGTCCCAGGGTACGATAACGCGGTCGAGTGGTCAAATGGCCACTTTCTAAAGCCAAATGTACCCGCCTTGGGTTACGGCTAGAAAATCTCTCAACTCTCTCCTTGGAGGTAACAAACCTCCCTGTCAATATAATAATGACGGTACCTCGTAGCTCTATTCCTACCCTGCCTAGGTTACGGAAAATAGTACACAGTTTGTAGAAAATACCTTACTTGTATTCTTCCAAATGGGTCACATATAACAACAGAAATATCCTTCCCCAAACGGGGTCAAAACGCAGACTAAAAAATAATAATAATCTTTACAGCACTGTCCGTAGGGGTGGACCGTCACTTGGCCCAGCCAATCAGCTACATCCCAATTCAAACCCAGTTATACCTCTTAGATTTATCTTTCAATGACTCCCAAAACCAGGAAGTACGAAAATGGAACTTAGTTCAAAGCTTACTTCTTGCAAAACCACTATCGCTTAGTAACGGAATTTAACCTGTCTTTTTAAATTATACTATAAGCAAATGTAATTGAGAAAACGAAAAAGGTCATTTATCTGAAAGGAAAAGAAACAGGGGTGGAACCCCAACAAAAGCCTTTTGAAATGTGGGGACCCTTCTATGTCTCAAGTGCACATAAAAAAGTATTAAAAAATGGAGGGGGGCCTTTGGGGGCGCCAGGGACCCTTTGGGGCGCCAAGGGGCCCTTTGGGGGCGCTGGGGGCCCTGTGGGGGTGTCGGGGGCCCTTTGGGGGACCAAAGGCCCTTTGGAGGCGCTCGGAGGGCCTTTGGGGTTGGGGTAGGGGACCTCACAACACTGTTCAAATGGAACTTGTGTATTATAACGACCACAGAGTTTCACCCTAAGTCATCTTCTAAAATGTCTCAGACGGTTTTGCCCAAATAATCCACTAAAAGTAATTTCTGCGTGTTCCTTTTGTTTTGGCATCCCTGCGCTGTCACATTTGAAATACCTAGGAAGCCCTTTCCCGCGTTAATCTCTTCATCTCTAAGATGTTCCTACATACACTATTATGGTTTCGATAGGATATCAATTTATCACTCTGACCTAAAGATCGGAGAAGCCATATTTAAAAATAGAATATTAATTTATCTCTGTCACGTAAGATCAGAGAAGCCATATTTAAATATAGAATTTCTATCTCTTTAGAATCCCATATAATTCCTAGGAAACAAGTGATGTCATTTCTAATTCCCCTATCGTAGATCAATAATTCCCCTTGATTGTGCAAATCAATTTCTCAGAAATTCTGTCCCCTTCTTTTATGTAATCAATTTCTCGGAAATCCTCTTCCCTTCATTTATGTAAATTAAGTTCTCTGAAATCCACTTCCCCCTCTTGTCCTAGTCGATTACGCAATCAATTTCCGGAAATCCACTTCCCCTTCGGTTACGCAATCAATTTCTCGGAAATCCACTTCCCCCTCGAGTCCTAGATCAATACATCTCTCCCCACCGTTAATGTGCATGTGCAAACTTCCCCCTGGAGTCATTACACCTAGACGAACAACAACAAATTAATTGACCTTGACCCCATTAGACTCGATCGATAAATCCTTGAAGAAATTACGTCCCGTCGGCGTTAGACTAAATTGTAGATGGCAGCAGTGGTGCGGGTCCGGACTGGTACTCCCTTATCTACTTTTTTCAAGAGTCACAAGTGATCAGAGGGCAACTAGCCTCCTACGCCTTCTTTTCCTCAAATGCATCCAATCAAATTTTGAGAGAGCCATTTTGTTTAAAATAGTTCAAAGATCAAAACACTATGCCTCTGGGGTTGACCAAGCCCCCACACTCTCCAGGGCAAGGACTGCAAGTTATGCAAGCTGCCCATTGTTAATATATAAGGATTTTATGGAACGAGTGGTCGCATAAACTTCGGAGGAGGCGCATTCAATTTGAAATCGAAAGTTCTAGTCTACAATTCAAAAGTAACCGTAAGACAATCAGCCCCCCCCCCCCATACCCTTTTTCTCCATTTACTTCGGATAAAAATTTTGAAATAGCCAATTTTGTTAAAGTTTGAGAGAGCCCGAAGGTCAAATAACTATGGTTCCGGGTTTGATAACCCTCCCAAGTCCAAGGGCCAACGGCTATAGGTTACGCTTGTTGCTCAGGCTATAGGTAAATTTTGAAGAGGGCTCATTTGATTGGAAATCGAAGGTTCGAGTGCCCTTTTAAAGATTGAGTTATCAGAGGGCAGCCATCCCCCCACTCCCCGTCACGCCCTTTTTACTCCAAATTATCCTATCCAAATTCTGAGATATCAATTTAGTTTAAAATAACCCAAAAGTCAAATAACTATAACTCAGGGATTGAAAAATCCCCCAAAGCGCGTTGGGCAAGAGTTTATGCGGAAGGGATAATCGTATAAACTTTGGAGGCGGCTCATTCGATTGGAAATCGAAAATTCTAGTTCCTTTTGTAAGAGTTCAAACTGATCAAAGGAAAACCAGCCCCCCTCCACACCCTTTTCCCCCAAATACATCTGGTTAAAACTTTGAGATAGCCATTTTGTTCAAAATAGCCCAATGGCAAAACAATTATGCTTTTTGGGTTGAACCCCTCCCCCAGCCCCCAGGGAAAGGACTGTAAATTATGAAAGTTGCTTATTGCTAACATGTAAGATCTTTAGGGAAGGAAAGCCGTATTAACTTTGATTGAAAATAGAAAGCTTTAATGACTCCGTTAGCAGCCAAAAGTTATAAAAGGGCAACTAGCCCACGCCCCACCCACACCTTTTTTTCCCCAAATAGATCAGATCAAAATTTTGAGATAGCCATTTTATTCAAAATAGTTCCAAGGCCAAATAGCTATGCCTCAGGGGTTGACAAACCTACCCCCAGCCCCCGGGCATGGGCTATAAATTACACAATTTGGCCATTGTTAACATATAAGGATTTTTATTGGAAAAGAGGGCATGTTTTATCTTGGGTCTCTAAAAAGGCTTAAGGTATTAAGGTAAAAATTAAGCAAATGTTGGAAGGAATGCCGAACACATCAAAAGACTCTATGTTCTTGCTGGTTGTGAAAAGGGAATACCAGCAATATCCTAAAAACGTCTGAGGGTATTAAGTCAAAAATTTCGAGGTATGTTGAGACCCCAGGGCAATGACTGTAAATTATGCAATTTGCCAGTTGCTTACATGCAGGATTTATCATTAGGAAAATGGGAAATATTTGATTCTGGGTTTATCCAAAAGGCCAAGGGCGTTAAGGTGAAACCTTAGAAAATGCTGAGGGGTAGACCCTATGTTAAATCAAAAGGCATTGTATACATTCAGTTTCTCAAAAAGGAAGATCTACACTATTTAAGAACAGCTTAGGGTATTGAGTTGAAACTTTCAGGTCATTTTGGGAGGGGATGATAAAAAGAGGTTGGAGGTCCACCATCCCCCTCCCATGTCCTTTATTTACGATCCTTCCAAAAATATTTGGTCAAAATTTTGAAATAGATATCTTGTTCAAGATAGTCAAAAGCTGAAATAACAAATGCCTATAAGGATGGCATGACCCCCCCACTGCTTTTGAGACGCATGCTGAATACGATAAAACACACTATGTGCGAGCTGATTGTCAGAAGCACGCATTATCAATATCAAAGGAACGGTCGAGTGTATTACGTCGAAAATATCATGGGTGTTCAAGAGCTATCGGAGGGTAACCAGCCCCCGTTTTAGATGCTCTCTTCCCTCATCACTGATCAAAATTTTGAAAAACAATTTTGTTCAAAACAGCCAAAACAGACTCGAGGGATACAATGCACCCCACGGCCCCCAAAGTAAGGATTATAAATTTTGCAATTTGCCTTTTTTTAAATGCAGATTTATAATTACGAAAAAGGAGAAATTTTTATTCCTAGTGTGTTTGAAAAGGCTAAGGATATTAAGGTGAAACTTCGAGAAATGTCGAGGGGTAGGTTAAACTAAAGATACTAAGTGCATCCTGATTATCAAAAACGTGTTTCTGCAATATAAACTTTCAGAACATGTTGAGGAAGATGTTAAAAAGTGGTTGGAGGGCAACCAATCCTTTTCCCAATCCCTTCTTAGCTGCCTTACCTCCTAAGATAGCTGATCAAAATTTTGAAATAGCCATCCTGTTC
Organism: Artemia sinica; assembly: GCA_027921565.1. NCBI lineage: Eukaryota > Metazoa > Arthropoda > Branchiopoda > Anostraca > Artemiidae > Artemia > Artemia sinica. The sequence continues at coordinate 210,779 of JAPEVW010000230.1, forward strand.
ATGCTAGTTGATAAAGTTAAACTATTATACCTCCAGGGATGACACAACCCCCACAGGCCCTCGGGCAAGTGTCGTGAGTTATATAAGTTGGCCATTGTTTATGTACAATGTTTTATTGGGGAAAGGTGGCATCTTTGATGCTGAGTCTCCAAAAAGGCTAAAATATTATGGTAAAACCTTTGGAAAATGTTGAGGAGGATGTCAAACAAAATCAAAGCACACTATATGCAGAAGGGTTTTCAAAAGAACACAACAGCAATATCTAAGGAAGGGCTAAGTGTGTTAGGTTGAAACTTTAAAGGTATATTGGAAGGCATGTTGAAAAGCTAACAAAGGGCGGACCCCATGGGCACCCATATGGGGGGGGGGGGGGCTCCAGCCCGCCCCCCCCCCCTGGCGGCCATTGTTTATATACAATGTTTTATACAATGTTTTAATGTTTTGTTTTATTATATACAAAGTTGGCCATTGTTTATATACAATGTTTTATTAGGGAAAGGTGGCATCTTTGATGCTGAGTCTCCAAAAAGGCTAAAAATATTAAGGTAAAACCTTTGGAAAATGTTGAGGAGGATGTCAAACAAAATCAAAGCACACTATATGCAGAAAGGTTTTCAAAAGAACACAACAGAAATATCTAAGGAAGGGCTAAGGGTGTTAGGTTGAAAACCTTAAAGGTATATTGGAAGGCATGTTGAAAAGCTAACAAAGGGCGGCCCCCATGGGCACCCATATGGGGGGGCTCCAGCCCGTCCCCCCTGGCTGAATGATGCTGCCTTATATTATTATATTCTGGTTTTGAGATTTCTATTATACAGCATTAGAAGTACCGATTAGACCAGGTAAGCCCCCCTCTTAAAATTCAGCTTATGGGTGCCCATGGCGGCCGCCCCTCCCCTTCTTACCATTTTAAATTTTCTCCTTAACGCTGATATAGATTTTAAAAAAAGCCATTTTGTTCGAAATAGTCAAATGTCTGATTGTTAAGCCTCTGGGGATGTCAAGCCCGAAAGCCCATAGGGTAAGGATTGTAAATTATGCAATTTGGTCATTTTTTACATGTAGAATTTATCATAACAAAAGGGGCGAATGTTCGATCCTGGACGTGTCCAAAAAGGCTAAGGGTATTGAACGAAAATATAGGGAAATGTTGAGGGGTATGTTGAGCTAAATCAAAAGAAACTATATGTATCCAAGTTATCAAAAAGACATATCTGCAATATCTTAGGAACAAGTTAGAGTTTTCACTTGACACTTTCAGGGCTAATGCTACTACTGCTACTATTTCGGCTGCAAATGAGACTGGCTATGACTGCTACTGTGACTATTTTCAACTGCGACAACTTGCAACTGCTACTACATCTATTCATGACTACTTTCAGGAAATATTGAGAGGGTTGTTGAACTCTGAAACTTTAATCGTGAAAAATATCACTTGAAGATTTGATGTTGAAGAAAACAAATGATGTTGAAATGGAGAATGTTGAAATACTTGAAACATTGGGAATAAAAACGAAGAGAAATAAAGTTAGAAACAAAACTTTCCGATATAGAAGTTTTTCAAAGAAAAGTAAAGAGCCATATTCAACTTACGAACAGTAGAAATAAATTCCTACAGTAATTCAAACTTAAAACGACCAGAAATTACTATTAAAGAACAAATGAAACCCAAAACACACAGAAATTAAATAAACAATAATAGCAAACAAACATACAACAGGTACTAATATAAATGAGCAAATAAATCTTGAAACGATTAAAGGTTAAATTGAATATACACATCAAACTTGAAACGAAAAAATCACCATAAACAAGAGTATAGCTACTGTCCCCTTCCCTAACTGTAAAGGTGTAAACCGTAGGCTACTGCGTCATTTGCGCTTTACTGAAAACGGATTATATTACAAATATTTTCTTTTGTACTTACAAAATTGAAAGTAAAAACAAAATTAGAGTGATATAAAATCTTGAACTGCTGAGCTTTCAGCAATTACTGTCATTACATATCAAATATTCAGTTAAGTTTACTCATTTAAATATTTATTTATTGATTTATATTAATACCTGTTGTGTGTTTGTTTCCTTTGATTGTTTATTTAATTTCTGTTCATTTTGGGTGGCATTTATTATTTAATAGTAATTTCCGGTCATTTTGTGTCTGAATTATTATAGGAATTTATTTTTGCCGGTCTTAAGTTTAATATGGCTCTTTGCTTTTCTTTGAAATACTGTTTTTGGGAGTTTTCTTTTTAATTAATAAAATGGAAAGCCCATTCCTAAAGGAGTAAAACAAAAATTATTTATACACAGGCATGTACCTCTTCCCCAGTCTTTGCACACAAAAGTGTCTGAAACTGATGGGGTAAGGGAATAGATTATCAGATGCATGTGCTACTTCCAAACTCCACCTACTTTCTGTAGGAAAGTACCTAGTTCTGCTTGATATTCGATAACCACGAAATTTCTTCAGCACAAAAGCTTCAAAATTTATTAATATTCCTGCAATTAACACATATTAAAACAGAAATAAATTTCAAAAAACCTTTTTCATTTAAGTTTTTCAAAGAAAGGTAAAGAGCAATGTTAAAACCTAAGACCAGCAAAAATAATGTTATGTTATTAGACAAACTAAAACGAACAGAAATTACCATAGAGAAATGAATGAAACTTAAAAAAGACAGCTAACCTTATTGATCATGTTATCGTGAGCAGAAGACTGCAAGAATTGATACAAAATACTTTCGTATATAGCTGTTTGGTATGAATGCTGTTATTGATGTTAAAAGTAAATATCACCATCTAGCAGTGTCTGGGGCTAGTTTAAAGCTGAAATTTAGGAAGGGTAACTATCTTGTGGGAAGTTATAACTTAGGTAGACTCTAGAGAGAGAATTTGAGATAAACTTTCCAGGAGCAGTTGAACACTAAACAGGAGAGATTAAAATTTAACAAGGAAGAAGATGGATGGAATAATTTTAGGACAATAGTTTATGATGGTGCTGTTGGTGTCTTATGGAAGAAAAATTAGAGACACAGCTAAGAATATTAGTAAAAGTGCTTTATGTTTAATAGAGAGGAGGAGGGACCTGGGCAAGAACTATTTGAGTGATGGATCATATGAAAAATAAGAGGAATGTAAAGAAAGCGGAGAAATCATTAAAATGTGAATTAAGGAGGTGTGAACTGGAGGCCATGGATAAAATTACTGAAGATTTGGAAGATCCAGCAAAATATTGTACTAGCATATTAATAAATTGAGAGGGAATATTCCCAGTTGAAGATCAGCACGGGGCCACAATTAATGAGAAGGACAGAGTTAAAGAGAGATGGGCAGAACATTTTGAGAATGTTCTAAACCGTGATAGAGTTACAGGAGAATATACAGAAAAGAATGAAAAACTTTTTGACACTTTGGATATGAAGGAAGATTTGTTTTGTGAGGAAGAATCAGTGACAACACTAAAAGGATTAAAAAATAATAAGGCCCCAGATACTGATAGTGTCGTAAATGAGGTTTTTGAATATGGCGGTTGTGAGGTTAGAGATAAGTTACCAAAGATTATGAATATGATTTTTTGAAAAAAGGGAAGTACCACGCAATTTTAGGAAAACCCCTCCATAAGAAATGTGATAAGAGTGAGTGTGGTGACTATAGAGGCATTAGCCTGGTTTCTCTGGGAAGTAAATTACATAGTATGATGATACTTTTAGACCTAGAGATACTGTAAATAAAGTTTTAAGAGAAGAACAGTGTGGTTTTAGGAAGTGTAGAGGATGCACTGACAAAAGTTTTACTCTTAGATTAATAATTGAGAGTGCCTGAGTCATCAAACGCCTTTAGTACTCAATTTTATAGATTATGAAAGCATTTGATTGAGTTGATAAAAGAGCTTTAGCAAAAGTCCTATCCTTGTATGGTATACCAAATAAATACATTAAAGTGATGAGTGTTATGTATAAAAAAAACATTGCTGCAGGCAAGGTAGGAAGTGAAGTTAGCAGCTGGTTTTGTATTAATCCATTAACACTGACCATTCCTATTTGGGAACACGTACTTAAATTTTTATTTCCTGCACTTTCTAGCGGCCTTAAAAGGAAGCTGAGGCTTTCATTACATTCAAAAAAAGCACAGATAGGCAAATCTTTGAGGTGAGTGAGATTTATCTAGAATCTCCTAGCCTCAGTTTTTTTCAGTTTTCTTTTCTTCTTGTGTGGGATCTGATCTCATGGAGTGAGTGTGAAATTAAGGGGGGGGGGGGGGTAATTATATCTTTTAAGTAGTTCAGTTTTTTGTCTTCATGAATATTTTGCACTCTTGCTATTATCTATGAGATATCAAAACCAAAATTGCAAAAAATTGAGCATGTTCCCATTTGGGAACATACGGTAGATAAGGTGCCGTTCTTAAACTTAGTTTTGCTGGTTCATTTAAAAGTTGCTCTTATGTTTTCAGACGCCTTGACGAAAGTTTTGACCCTTTGGGAAGACAGAGCATGGATAGAAGATAGTGATGAAGAGATTCCAGCGGGCGATTTGATCAATCTTCAAATACTCTCACCTAATGTATCAGCTACAAGCGATGAAGAAAACATGAATGAAGATGAGACACTATCCTTACAAGACATGCTTCCAAAAGATATTATTGGTACCCTAGAAGCTCAATTTCCCAATGAAAATGACGCAGAGACTAGAAGCTTTCAAGAAGAAGTAAAAGTTTCGACAGAACACAAATCATGAAAGTCAGCAGGTAAACACAAAGGTGGCTAGAACTTTGAAAAGTATATTGAAATAGAAAGCTGCAAAAATGGTACCTACCCAAAAATGAGAGATATCAAAGGTTTTTGGCTAATTTTGAGATGGTGAAGACAATACAGATTGAGAACAGATTCAATGAACTCATGGATTTGGACATCTTCAACTGTTTGCACTTTTCTACTGTGACTGGATCCGACACCTTATAGTCAAAGAAACGATATAATACGCAATGCAAAATAGTGAATTCGGATTTTAACTCAGGGTTGATACCCTTGAATTGCTTTTTTGCTATTATACTACTAACCAAGTGTCACTGAATTCAAAGCGAGAAATTGTATTGGTTGAAGTCCAATGATATGGGTGTTCCAACAGTCAGTAAGGCAATGAGTCAAGACTATTTTTACTATTTTTTTGGACAAAGGCAACAAAATGACCAAGGCTGATCACGTCTAAAGACCGTAAATGCAAGCCTAACAAGTTTGGCGTATTCACCTAGAATCTATCAAATGAATTAAGATTCCTTTTTTGGTTCTCATGGACTTAAGATGTTTATCAGAGGAAAGCTTATTAAATTTGGGCATAAAGCAAGGGTCTAAGCAGCTTTATGTGGCTATTCTTTCACTCTCAATCTGTATACAGGAAAAAAGTCCAGTGAATAGGACAAAGAGAGTGAAACCTCTGGGCCAAAATTGTGAGTGAGCTTCTGAACGTAGTCATGAACCCTGCCCTGTACAGCCTTTACGTAGACAATTTCTTCACTAGCTATGACCTTTTCATAACTCTTTATATTCGTGGATACTGAGCTACAGGTTTTGTCAGGGAAAACAGATTGCAGAGGTGCAAGATGGGAGAGGACAAATCATTTCTGAAGAAACCAAGAGGTGACTTTGACAACCTGATGGTACTCTATTTGTGGTGAAGAGTAAAGATGCTAAGGCTATTCTGTTGCTGCCAAGGCCGCCGGCAGAAAATTTTTCAGGGGGGGGGGGGGGGGGGGGAAGCCAAACACCAAAATATCAGTGGTGTTTGGGTGACAGGGAATATATTTCAGGAATTTTTTTTCGTAGGAATAAGTTTTTTTTTTAGGTACTTTTAGGAAAAAAACTCTCAAATAAAAAGAGCAATTAAATTGCATGTAAAATGAAACAAAATACAGTAAATTTTAAACGACAAGGGTTCCTGGCAGAGGGATCAATTTATTTAACCAATAATATATCTAATCATTATGCATTTAATCTTAAATTCTCCCTCCCTTGAACTTAAATCCTTTATATATTCAGACATTAAAAAAATAGAATAGCGAAAGAAAAACAAAATTTAAACTTACTATCCAGCTGCCAAATTTACCCTCTTTCTTTTTAGCGTCCTATTCAACTCAATAAAATGAACGGGTTCACAAAACTTTCGTCACAAGAGAATCTTATCAAATAGTTTGTGATAAAAAAAAAAAAACTGGAAGTAAAAAGTAACTTGGACGAATATTCACCAAGACTAAAAATGGAATTCTCATGACAGTTGCTACACCGGCAGTATTGGCTTTTATGCTGCCTCTAAATATATAAAATTCTTTCAGTTTCTAGTTACCCACCCAAAACCAAAAATCTGAGAAAATTTGCCTGATTTTTGAAAAAAGGGGAAACACCACCACCAAAAAGCAAGCGATTTTATTGAAAATCCCTTTATTAGATCCATCATATCAGAGAACCTTACCATAGAGGTTTCAAGCTCCAGTTTTTAAAATGTGTAATTTTTTTTTTTTCAGAGGAAACATCGTCGATGCATGTTTATTTGTTTTGTTTTTCACAGTGGTGATTGTATTAAACCGAAGGTCCAAGATAATTGCGAGGGAGCTCATTCAAAAGTGAATTTAAAGCTCTTTTTTAAGTGACCATACAGATTGGGCCAGGGGAAAGTCTTGTTTTTCTTGCTATTTTAGGGCACCAAACTACGACTTTACTTCGAAGAGGACGAATTTGCAATCAATCTAGAATTATGAGAAGCTAATTGATTTAAAAGTATCAATAACTGTATTTTAGGCTTCCCAGTTGCAAAAGAAGTACTGCCACACGGTGGCAGTACTCGATTCAACCATAGGCTACGTTTGGTGATCTGTAATTGCGTATCAGCTATTATGAGAGGGGGGGGGGGGGGGGTAGACTCCTAAAAAAGTAAATTCTAATGGACAAACTACTTACTCTTCATGAGGCTTCAGATAAATGTTGAAAGAGGTAGGGGGAAGAAAGAATTAATTAAATTGTTTTTTCTATTCAGTTAAAATGTTACATTCCCATATCTACCAGCACAGAGGTGGAAAATGCAAGGCAGGTCATCATGAGGTCCGCCATGAAATTTCTTTGGGATGACAAGTACTGCTAGGAACTTAGTTTTCAGCAATTTAAATGGTGTTACTTTCTTTTTCTATTTATATGAAGTACTTTAAAGTATTCTAACAAATGTATGTAATGTATTTATCGATAAGAAATCCTATTGTAGAGGTTATGATGGCTTCAGTTATGCAGAAGATCAAAGGTCTCAGAGAATTTCAATCCATACAAACAATAGTAGTCCTTTTCATCCAACCGAAATTCTTTAGTAATAATATTAACAAGGACGTTTTACCAGAATTACTATTCATCGCCAATTTTTTAAGTATATTCAAATTTTATCCAAAATTGATATTGCAAATATAAACGTAGGACAGTACTAATCAACGTATAATTATTTATTTGCACCTTTTAAAAGCAATTAACCAGGGATTCAAGGGACCGGTACCTCAAATTATATCCTGGTTATGCCAGGGTATGATTTGGAAAACAGTCAGAAATTAAATAAAAAAAGAGCTTTTCAAATGAAAGCAAGGAAAAAATTTGAAACCTATTTGAACAGATTACTCTTTATATGAAAGAGGCTCTCTATTCCTTAGCTCCTTACTCAGTACTGTGAAGTTTGGCTTTTTTCAATTTTTTAAAGAAATTTTGCAATTGGAAAAATAAGATTTTTCAAAGCACTAAAAACTTTTGTTTAATGACCAAGGTGTTGAAAAGGGGGTAATCTCCCTTATATACAGAGCAATTATATTTGTTTTAAGTTTTTAAATTTGCTCTTGCTTTAGCTGAAAAATCTAAAGTAAGGATGTCTCCCATCAAGTCAGCAAGGAATTGACCGACATGTCTTTCAATTTTTAGAGTGTAACCGTTCTCATGGTATGAACCCAGTATGATTTATTCCGACACGAATACAAATTCTTCTTTTTCTCTGATTGATAACATTTTTGCATCTTATCCATGTGAGGCTACATTCGTGGTTATGGAAGATACATCTGATCATTGTATTTTAATGTCTGATTTCAAAGCGCAAAAGATAGTCAATAAAGAAAATCCTATGAAGAGGAGAAATTTCTCACAAGTAAATATGAATGAACTGAAATCTAATCTTAGCGATGTAGATTGGAGTGAAGTTACTATGAGAATGACCCAAATACTTCCTTAGATATACTTTATCGAATTTTGAATGAAAAACTGGACCTTCACTGCCCATTTAAAACTACATATCGGAAAAGAACATCGCCTAAAAAAACCTTGGATAAGTGTATCACTTTTCAAATCTATCAAGGAAAAAAATCGACTGTATAAGATAAAAATGAAAATATCCCTCGGCACATAATGCACAGCGATTCAAAAATTATAGAAATTTGCTGGTTAAAATTCATAGAACAAGTGAACAAATTTATTATGAAAATTCATTTAAAAAATCTGATTCACCTCGGACTACATGGAGGAAAAAATTGGAAATAATACTAAGACACTACACCCTGAAATGATCATAAATGAAAATGGTGTTGAATTGAAGGGGAAGGATGTTGTTGCAGATAATTTTTGTAATTATTTTTCTCATATTAATACTACTGTTGAACTGAATTCCTCGGAATCTCCGTTTTATTCATATAAAGAATATCTACCACTATCTGAAAATTCTAGTGTGTTCCTGGCCCCTGTTACTTTCGGTGAGTTCCAGAAAGTAATTACGAATTTAAAAAGTGGCAATTTCCTAGGTCTAGATGGGCTCTCCACAAATATTCTGAAAGAACTTGCTTGTGTAACCCATGTTCCGTTGCTTCACATTTTAAATGCATCTATATCATCAGGGATCTTTCCAGAAGTATGGAAATCTGCACGAGTTATTCCAATTCATAAGAAAGGTGATAAGACAGATATAGGCAACTATCGCCCAATAGCTATTCTTTCCCCAATAGCTAAGGTTCTAGAAAAAAAATATTCAAAAAAGAATTGTTTCGTACTTTGATAAACGAAATTTATTTACTAAAAATCAGTTTAGATTCAGGTCGGGTCATTCTACTGAACAAGCTATTGCTGCGCTAATTTTAGAGATTAATGATTCACTTAATGATGATAATCATGTGTCTACTCTTTTCTATGATATAAAAAAGGCATTTGATACGCTCTAAACCACGAAATTTTGCTGGAGAAAATTATAACACAGGTATTAGAGGTAATGGCCTAGATCTAATAAAATCTTACCTGCATGGTCGAAAAATTCAGGTAGAAATAAATGGGCACCTGTCGAGCCATATTATTATTGATGATATTGGAGTCCCCCAGGGATCAATATTAGGACCATTACTATTTTTGATTTATATAAATGACCTTCCGAGGTGTTTGCCTCAAGATAGTAGCTTAGCAGTAATTTTTACAGATGATACGGCGGTGACAGTAAAAGCTAAAACCCCATCTTTGTTGGTTGAGAAAATGGTGATGGCAATCAAATCCTTGAATAAATGGTTTGCATGTAACTACCTAGCTCCGAATTTTTCTAAAACTGAATTCATGATTTTTGGGCGGTCACAGCAGACAGTAAATAAAATTACCATAGAAGAGTTAATTGTTAATCAAAGTAGGATAAAAAGAGTAAATTCATTTCGTTACCTTGGGATTATTCTTGATGAGCTTTTATCCTTCCGTAAACATTCTGATTATTTGAGATTGAAACTTGCCCATAACTTAGGTTGTCTTCATAGACATGTGTTTCCTTTTTCTATCCTTAAAATTTTATAACATTCTCTAGTTGAATCATATCTAAATTATTGCCCTGTAATTTATCTCAACACATTTAGGGTCCATCTGCAACCTCTTCAGATAATTCAAAATAATGCAATTAGAATTCTGGGTACTTTTGTTTATCGCCCAATGAGGCCTCAAAATCTCTCGGAAACTCAAACTTTATATGTTTTTCTCAATATACTTAATCGTAAACAACTGAAAGACCTGCATACAGCAGTATGCAGGTCTCTCCTGTCCACCACGTCCACTCCAAGAAGTATCGCCTTCCTCCAATTAAATCAGAAAGAGCTAGATTCTCGATCAGATACCAGATTCCTATGGTTCTTTGTCTGGATGTTGAGATTGATGAATAATTGATATTAGTATGAATTGTGTTGTGGTGTTCTCTCTGTTATCTCCTACCTTGTATGTTTTTTTTTATCCTGTATTTGTTATTTCGGCATTTTCTTATATTTGTTTATGGCCGACACATCGAGCCTTGCTCTCCGTCGATAAGTTTAGAAGTTTATTTGTCGTGTGTTTTTGTCAATAAAAGATCTTGTCTTGTCTTGATGAAACTGTAAAGTTTTATGAATACAATACTTTTGGTAACACAGAAAAAACGATCAATATTTCAATGATCTCTGTTTGGATTTTGAGTGGTAATCAAACTGTTCGTGGTAACGAACTGTAAGTAAGGAGCGACCCGGCTCAATAGTAACCGAAACTCTAGAAAACGGTATTTTGATACAAATAGATACATCAAAAGAATTGGCTTATTATGCTGATTCCAAATATATAAGTTTGATTAAGTTTAGTTTTACCCATCCAAAGCTACGAGCCTGAGAAAATTTGTCTGATTTTCAAAAAAAGAGAGAAAAGGCCCCCTTTGAAGTCATAGAATTTTAATGAAAACCACACCATTGGATTCCACGTATCAAAGAACTGTTTTGTAGAGGTTTCAAGTTCATATCAGCAAAAATGTGGAATTTTCCCCTACAGCCCCTGGGGATAGGTTTTTAAGTTATAAAACTTACCTATTGTTTTATTTATTATTGGGAAGTATGCATACATTTTTGGAGTGGGGGGGGGACGAATTTTCTGCTGGAAGGATTTTGCACGGGGAGAACTTTCCATGGAGGGGGAAGTATCCAGAGGGTGAAATTTTCAAGGGAATTTTACACTGGGTGAATTTGCCAGAATTCGTATATGAAATTTCTTTATATGTCTTGCTTTTTCTTTGTTGATTCAATTTTAGCCGTGGAGATGTTAAGGGTAATTGTCCGGGATAAATTTTCGCCAGGATTGAATTGCCCAGAGGATATTTCTATGAGAAGGGGGATTTTTCCGTGGAGGAGGAACCAGGTATCCTGGCGTTATTTAAAAAACGATCAGAGATTAAAATAAAAAAAGTGTTCTCAACAGAAAGTAAGGAGCAACATTATTATGTATATGAGGACGAATTTTTTCATTCCTCCTCAGCACCTTGCTCTTTACGCTAAAGTTTAAATTGTGTCCCCATTCTTTAAAAACAAATACGTAATAATTTCAGTTCGTTTTAAGTTTCAATGTTGCTCCTTACTTTCAGTTGAAAAAAACTGTTTTTTTTTTATTTAATGAAGCTTAGAGACAAACATCTTTCTAAAGGCAATGGAACAAACATGTCAATTAAAGCAAAAGTAAATAAAAATGAAAAAAGTAATTACTTACAAAAAATTCACAAAACAATTGCCTACTTACAAACACTACTTACAAGATATAAACTCCCAGCAATCAGTTCTGCTGAGCAATTACGAAGCGTTGGACGGATGTTTTTTTAACAATATGGACAGTTTTAAACTTGGTTATCAAATACCAAAATATTTAATGCTTTAAGACTCAATTGTTTATTAAAAGTAACGCATTATCAAAGTAGTTTGTTCAAAGTAAAACATTAAAACTAAAATTTAATAAATCAAATAAAAATGTTTAATTCAATATTTTTAGAATACCAAACACCAATATATTTGACACCTTTATACTTAATAGTGTAAAAAATTAAATCTTTTTCAAAGTGAAAACTAGATAAATACAATCAATCCTGGAAAAAAAAAAATAAATGATAATAAAACACAAAAAAGCGTATCCGTTCAGGGGGAAAATACTAAAATTCCCAGCATTCCGTTCAGGGAAAACATTTCTGATTATAGTGGCTTCATATATCAGCTCATGGGTACTCTTGCAATGCAAGCAAAAGTAGACGGCATATTTTTACCGAAATTGCCCCTTATTAAGTTGTTTTCCTTGTGTTTTCTATAATTAACCAAACTTTCTTGTGCACTGATAGCTGCACTAATTACTAAGAAACAAATACATATTTAGGATCACCATAAAAGCTGATTCTTTGATTAAATGTTATCAATAGTTAGGCTCTTATACTTTCGCTATTGACAAGAATCGTTATTTACTTACCATTCATTACTATGAAGAATTTGATTTTTTTTTTTTTTTTTTTTTTTTTTTTTTACTCCAATCAATTCACATAGAAAAAATGTTTGTGGAAAACTGGAAACGGGTCACTGAATCACAAATTAGAACTTAAAGTTTCCTTATCAAGGGTCAAAATCTATTGGCAGGCAGCCAACAATGGGGTAACACACATTTCTTCTATGTTTTTCGCTACTCTGCTCTTTTTCCTTTGGTTTCCTTATAATTACTTTATGGTCCAAAATTTCCAGGGAGAGCCATGCCCCCTGCCCCCCTTGCCGGCACCCATGGTTGCTCCAATTCATGGTAGTACTGACCAGATAATTCTTGTGAAGTACTGCAGTTCAGTAGAAACAATGATTTGACAATCAAGCAGCCACAGATCATTAGCAACCATAATGTTGGTATAGGAGGTGCTGACATCCTAGGTAATGCACTGGCAAACTACTGGCCAATAGTTCGGAGCAAGAAAATGGTACTGGACTATTGAGCAAAATTTACACCGTACATTAACTTCAGCTGGATGGAAATTCTATAAAACAATCCATGCAAAAGACTCTGAAGGAAAGATCCAACAACTAGATTTCCTAAGGAAATTATTCAGCTGGATTAGTGAACAATGAAGCTCATTGTGTATATGAGTCCGATGGAAGCCAGAGTACAACTATAGTCTTTCCAAAGGAGTTGAATGCTAATGTGTTTGGGACTGCCCTGAAATAAGGGGGAGGCAATTTCTGTAAGAAGAACACCAGATTTGGGTGCTGTTGGGTAACAAGAAGATTTACCAAGTGGATAGCTTCAGTTACCTAGGTAGTATTATTACTGAAGATGGTGAGTGCAGTGAAGATGTTAAAAGTAGAATAGCCAATACCAAGGGTGTTTTTTCACAGCTGATGAAAAGTTTGGAAGAATAGGAAGATGAGTCTGTGAACCAAGACTAGAATATTGGAAACTACAGTAATGCTGGGGGTCAAGTATGGCTCTGAAGCATGGGCGCTTCAAAAAAAAGGGAAGGGAGTTGCTACATATTATCCAGAGAATCTACCACAAATTGTTTTGGGTACCCAACTGACTGACTGTATCTCAAATAGTAAGCTGTACAAAAAATGTGGTTCAATCCTGCTTTCTAGGGTTAAAATTAGAGAAAGAATGAGATGGCTAGGAAATGTTCTGCAGATGAAGGATGACAGATGGCCAAAGACTGTCCTTTCTGGTCAACCATCTAGAGCCAAATAAAAAGCAGGTTGTCCCCAAATAGGGTGGGAGATTGTTATAAGGAAAGATTTAAGGGAAACAAGAGCTTCTTGGGAGGGTGTAAAGAGGGATGCTTTGAATAGATTGGGATAAAGGAGATGCATAGCTGTGTTGACCCTGGGCGGCTTGGTGCTGCAGTGAGTTATTAGCAGTAATAGAAGTAATTAAAAGAGAAAAAGACTAAGATCTTTGATAAAGCCATTGTTTGGTTCATAACTAAAATTAAAACTTTGCGCAAAAAAAAAAAAAAAAAATGCCAGTCTTTTCCAAAACACCATTTGGTATATGGACTCAATCATTAAAACTAGATCATGGCCTATTAATGAATCATGATATTTTTCTCATACTATAGAAGCAAAGCAAAATTGGGTTATAAGATGAAACCACCAGTTAGTGGTGAGCTAAAATCATATTTTATACCCCAAAGGATCTATACTATACTTCTTGACTTTACAACAAGTTGAGTTGTAGCTTTACTGTTCTTTTTCAAAACTATTTTCATAAAATAAAAATGTCATTATCTTGCCAAAGAATGATTGCCTTACCTCTTTTCCAGGTGTGTGACTGACGTTCTTCTTTACTTCAGGATAATCAAGCATATTCTCAGTAAATAAGTAGACACTCATCTTTACTATAATGACAGTGGGCTGGTTTTCTTTTATCTAAAAGTCATGAATAATTCGCTAAAATAAGCCCACAATTCATAAAAACGTCATGTTGTTTTTTGCACAATTCAGCATACAATAACAAATACAGATAAAAAGAGTGAACTTTCCTAAAACTATATTGTTTAACGTTAACTTTTACTGAAGGAAGATATTCTTCCAATTAAAAAGAAAAGCTAGCTATGAAATAAGTCAAATAAAATGTTAAAGTGTAAAATATAGTTTAAACTTCCTTTTGACAAAAATTAACAATGCTCAAAACTAAGGTAGCTACAGCCACCTTTCCAAAAGAGAGGTAGGGGAAGGTGATTACGGATTTTTTTATTTTTTTGGGGGGGGGGGGGGAGCAAGCCTATTAAAAATAAGCCACATGTTACAAGGGGGCAATTGACATTACATGGAAATTTTGTCTGTATAGAAGGTAACAGTTTTTGGAATGGCCTCTTCTGAACTAAACACTAATAACAAATTCTTGCTTTATTAGATTCAGGATACTTCTATTAATTAGATTTCAAAGTCAATTCTAGTTAACTGCATACCAGCCCCACACCCTTCCTAAGCAATTGCCCAGGTTACACAAAGCATTTTCTTAATTACTCTATTTGCCCTAACTTATAGCACAGGGGCTCCTTTGAGGAAAAAAAAAAAAATGAAAACTAAGTTAAAACAATATTAAATACTTATTTATCCAATTCCTAAAAGGGCATTGCATTACTTTACCCCCCCCCCCCATATATGCACACTTGGCAGATAAATATACTACCCACTTTATACATTCCCATCATATTTTACAACAGCAAACATCCAAACTTTACAATGGGGACACAACTCAAATTTTACAATAGGGGCACATTCATCCCCAGGGGGGAAAGGTAAAGTAGAGCAATGTGACTTTCAGAATAACATTTAGTAAGTGTTTATGATTGCTAAGAGATGTTTTGGAACTGTTTGGGGATTTCTTCAAAAGAGTCCCTTTGCTTCAGGTTTACCTTATTTTTGTAGGCTGTTCATTTTGTGGTATATTCTTAGTTTTTTCTGTTACTTAGCTAGGTAGAATATGAGCACATTACTCAATTAATCTTTTTTTTTTTACACTCTTTACATATTTACTAATTGCAGAGGTAAAGCAGCAGGACTAATTACATTTTAAGCTCCTTTTAGATTTCAGAGAGTACTTTTTTTGGTATTTTTGTTGAAAAAATACAAAATTACTCTCCCTTTAAATTTTAAAAAATATATTTACCCCCCCCCCCCTCTAATTTGTTTTTCTTAATTGGTACCACTGTGGTAAAGTGAAGCAATATATTTTTAGACATGTAATAAGCAAGTGTTTGCGATTGTTTAAAGGTAGTTTTCATAATAACTTGTACCCATTTTTGGTAAAAGCCCTGATTAGGGACTGTTGAGTAGGTAAATATGTTAAGAAAACAATTTATACTTCATAACATGCAGAATAACTGTAGCTATCGCATTTTGACTGCAGTTCTTCTATACCCTACCTTCAACCCCTTTAATGTGCAAATATATAGCCCAAATTAAATATTTCTAATACATTGTGCCAATGTGTCTCTCTTGTTCCAAACAATGTACTCATAAATTGAATCAACCGTGACAAAACAAGAACCAGAAAAACAACAGTGATGGATGGTGGAATGTATTGGATATATATTTGTAAATTATGGAGGGGGTACCTTAAATCACAATTACCAATGAAAAGGACAAATCCTGTAAACACCAGTCAATAGTGATGGTGACTCATTGGGCACATCTCAAACTGTGCACCATGGCTTGCTGCACCAATCTCTGTCAGAAGCTGTCTTAAAGGCTTCAGTACTAGAATATGCCTATATTCTGGCTAAGGAAGTGCCATAGGCTATCCACACAGTTGGAGAAAAAAAAAACTTCACAACCTAGTAGTAGCATGTTTTTTCAGTTGGGGTAAAGTATAGTGGTCCTGTAGTCAAAATGTGTTAGCTGAAATTATTCTGCTTATTATATAGTAAGAATTGTTTTCTTAACATTTTTCCTTCTCAATATCCCTTAATCTAGACCTTTACTCCCCTCTCCTTTCTATAATAAAAAGATGCACCCAGTGGTGATTTGGTAACAGCATACAATTATGCCTGTTGAGAAGGAAACATGGCAAGAAAGCAATTCTTATATCTACTTCATAGTATGCAGAAAAATTTTAGATAATCTTTCCTAAAAGCACTCCACTTTTTTTTTATTCTAATGTGCAAATATATAGCCCAAATGATATATTTCCTACACTTTACTTTTTTAACTTAAGTTGTAGTTTGGAGTGGATATTTCCATGGTTGTAAAAGAAGGCCAAAGCCTCAGAAGCATAGGCCTACTTGTAAAGAAAATTTGACAACAGACCATGATGGGGCCTTTACATAAGATTATTTTTTTTAGAAATTCCACAAAATGAGTTTTTCAAAGAAAAGTAAAGAGCTCCAGTAAGCCAAAAATGCGCAGAAATAGTCAAATAATCTTCTAAAAGTATAAACTACCACAAATCACTATCAATAAGTAAATGAAACTCAAACAAACAGCTTGGCGTAAACCTAAGGATTTTCTATCATTGTAATGTTCCTGTAGTATGACTGTACAACTTCTGTAGGTTGTTTGATGTGGTTGCTTGCTACATTTGGGTTAAGGAATCAACAGCTTCCCAGCTGCACAGGACCTCCTTCTGTAGCCATTCTTTGTCAAGATTTAACTTGAATACACCTGTAAAATCAGCAGCTTACTGTGTCTTCAGAGAGTTGATTCCACAAGTTTGTTACTTGCTGGCTGAAGAAATGGCTTCTTTCTCAGATTGAGAAGTGTTTCTTGAAGATGTTCTTGGGATGCCCCCTAGTAAAAAAAAAAAAAAAAAACATTTTTTGGGGAGGGGGGGGGGGGCAATGAGACCAGGAAAATATTTTTGGAAATAATTTTGTGGGCCATAATTATGTTACCACATTTCCTCCAGTATGTGAGAGTAGGAAGCTTCAAATGATGTAAACACTCCTTGTATGGCATTTTTTTGATGCATTTGACCATGTTTGTTACTCTTTGTTGTACTTTTTAAAGTATTTCTTTGTCCTTCTTAAAGTATTGATGCCAGGGATATTCCAA
>JAPEVW010000230.1:233100-248902 GCA_027921565.1 Artemia sinica
ATGTCTGCTTGCAGGAAGTACCATCATGTCGGACAGCTCGTCATCTTCTGAAACTGACATTGAATATCTTAGATGGGAAGAAAGGCGGAAAAGAAAGGGAGAAGAAAAAAGATCCTTCCCAAGAAATAAGGCTCAGAGGAAAAAAGCCAAATTCAGACAAAGCTGACTGAACGTCCCTGAATTTAAAGGGTGGCTTGCAAAGGACACGTCTTGTGCTGAAAAGACTTTCTGTTTGCACTGCATTCAGTCCTTGTGTTGTGGTAAATCCGAACTCTGAAAACATGCAAGAAAAAAGAGATAAAATAAAAATAAAAAAAAGGACTAATTTTTTCTGATCCTTCTAATTTATGGGCAGAACCTTTTTTTGTTGTTTTTGTTTGAGACGCAAAATTACACTAAGTTCTGGGTTATGATTTGTTTCCGTCTGAACAGGAGGGCCCGAGAAGAACTGACTCATATGTTGTATAGGCATTATATATTCATCTAGATGCTCACGTTATGGATACATTTTTCTTAGAGAGAGGGAGCTCCAAAACTACCTATGACAACAAGTGTGCTAAGAAAAGGCAAACGTTTGAACTTATATTGTTGTAGGATGATTATGGCACTGACCAAAACGAGTCTGATGACGTTATCATGTGTCAGATCAAACTCTACCAAAAACTTTAAAAAAAATTTTGTGTACCACCAAGTTTCTCCCATTTTGCAGTTTTGGTGTTCAGCAGGGAGAAGAGTATCTTTTTTTTTGTTTTCCTTTTTCTGTTCTTGAAAATAACACTTCATTCAATCCTATCTGCTTATTATTTTTTTTATTGTATCTATCTTCACTGCGGGAGATCATAAATATTTAAAAATATTGCAACCGATTTGCTTGTTCTAGTTTTTAAAAAAAAAAATAATCATAGTATTTCTTTTTATCTAATTTTAGTTTCTTTAAATAAACTTTTCAGCACGAAATTGATGAAAAAGGAAGCAACTTAGTGGGAACTGTAGGAAAAGAGAAACCAACCAAAATCTGTTACTTGTAAAAATGTGAGCTAAATAGTCTATTTGACTTGCAAAGATATTTCAATTTAAGTTAAGGCTGGGCACAAGTAGCTCATTGCGGGAACTGATTTCAGCAGCTGAGTGGACAAACGATAGCGGTAAGAAAAATTTATTGAAAGAAAAATTTATTGCGCTAGATTTTCAAAACTAAAAATCATGGACACAAATAGTCATGTGGAGTTTATTAATAGTTGCATGATCGATATCAGCTTAGTTCTCAGTTTAGTTCTCAGCTCAGTAGCGGGGTCTTTCACCACAGATATCTCTGCTGACTATTTGTTTGTATCCCTATTTTTTTGCGATGATCACGATGAAAATCGGCGCTGATTTTGTAAATCGGTGTCGAAAACTAGGAAACTTTTCAAGCTCAAATCGAAGTCCAATTTCTATTAAAATCGGTGCTGATTTTGAAATCAGTTCCCAAATCAGCTATGTGTGCCAGCCCTTTAGAGCCAATTTCTGCGGGGACAATCTTCGACAGTCATAGAAAAATCACCCGAAAAATAAAATTCTATGTGTGTAACCGTGGAACCCAATGCTAAAAAAATACACTACAGAAGCTAACTGTCCCATTAATACTCGCATGATCAGTTTCAAAACTTACAGGGGAACATACGTTGGATACTTGAAACCCCTACCCGCTAGTGAAATTATACTACAATCTGGGGATCATAGAATGAAAGCTCTTGTGAAATTTTCTTTCTTTAAATGTATTAAAGCAGTTTTTTTACACAATAATTGATGATGTAATGAATATGTTTAATATATCTCTTACAGTGGGGGCTTTTAATTTGAGGAGAACGATTATATGGAAAATAGAATATGGTAGACTAATAATAAGAAAAATTTAATGCAATTTAACATAGGAAGACTGGGGGGAGGGAGCCAGTGTCATGATATATAGATCTTTTGTCTAGTTACCTTATTAAAAAAAAAACATCTAAAGAGACCAAAATTCTACGCTTAACAATTTAACAGCATTGTTGTATTTTTAAGAATTGTTTGACACTCAAATCCAGTCTGCAGAAATAGGTCCTTACTAAAATTAAGGGCTGGGCACATGTAGCTGATTTCGAGAAACTGATTCCAAATCAGCGCCGATTTTAAAAGAAATCGGCGTCGATTTGAGCTTGAATTTTTTTTTAAGTTTCGGTGCCGATTTACAAAATCAGCACCGATTTTCATCATGATCATCGCAAAAAATAGAGATACAAATAAATAGTCAGCCAGAGATGTCTATGGTGAAAGATCCCGCTACGGAGCTGAGATCACTCACGCAACTATTAATAAAACTCTAGTTGACTATTTGTGTCCATGATTTTTGTTTTGAAAATCTCGCGCAATAAAATTTTCTTTCAAAAAATTTTCCTTACAGCTATCGTTTGTCCACTGATGGTGAAATCGGTTCCCAATATCAGCTGCATGTGCCGAGCCTTTTAAAGGCTGGCACACGTAGCTGATTTCGGGAAACTGATTTCCAAATCAGCCGCCGATTTTAAAGAAATCGGCGTCGATTTGAGCTTGAAAAGTCTTCTAGTTTTCAGCGCCGATTTTCATCAAGATTGTCACAAAAAATAGGGATGCAAATAAATAGTCAGCAGAGATGTTTGTGGTGAAAGACCCTGCTACTGAGCGGAGAACTAAAACTGAGAAGTAAGCTGAGATCAATCATGTAACTATTCATAAACTCCAGTTGACTATAAGTGTCTATGATTTTTGTTTTGACAATCTCGCGCAATAAAAAATTTTCTTTCAATAAATATTCTTACCGCTATCGTTTGTCCACTGATACTGAAATCGGCTCCCGAAATCAGCTGCGTGTGCCGAGCCTTTAAGGTCTAGGCACACGTGGCTGATTTCGGGAGCCGATTTTCAGCAAGGATTTATTCCACGACGAGTGATTCTAATTAATGATGCTAAGACGTGGGGGCTTAGTGACGGTTTTTCGGTGATTGTCATCTCAATTACGTTCTAGACGAGGAATGTACTAAGGCATTTAGAGTTTATTAGGCATGTAATTAATCGTATTAATGATTATCGTAAATTAGTCGTAAGTAATGATGATTAATCACCGAAAAATGTCACTAAGCCCCGCCTCTTAGCATCATTAATTACCAATCACTCGACGTGAATATACCCTTGCTGAAATCGGTTCTCGAAAATCAGCTACGTGTGCCTAGCCCTTTAGGGGCCGTTTTGTACTGCTGAAAATAGCATCGGTGTGAACCAGGGATTAAGCAAATATTTTGAAAATCTGAGTTGATGTCATTTCCGAAATGCCGAAAGTCATTCAAAAAACCAAGAAAAAGCAGCCTTTGCCATTTGTTGGAGCCAGGTGTAGCATTAGACTATAGGCCTAGAAGACATCACAGATTTAATTTTCTTTCAAATGGATTATGAACAGAATGTTGATAAGAAATAGGCTAAGGGTTAAATTCCACTTTAGCTACTTTTAACTATCTTGGAAAGAGGCTAGGTTAGGAAAATGAAAATTTGGGAAAAAAAAACATTACTTTACCTCATTTTCAGTTATCAGTTATTTTTTTCTGGCCTAGTTTGGCAATGCAATTCCTGCTAGGCCTATTTGAGTAAAATTTAAGTCATAGGCCTATCAACATTTTTTTTTTAACTTACAAAATGTATTTGCATATCTCTAAAACCTTATAAGTTGAGTTGAGGAAAGCTGTAAAGCATAGTTGCAGGTGGTGCACATTTGAGCCATTTGGGCTTTTTTGTGGTGATTGCCCATTGAATTTTTTCAAATTGGTGCATTGTGCTGATTTTGTGCATGTCAAAAAAAATCAATGCAAATTGGGCATATTTTGCCTTCACAATAACAATGACAAGACTTAAAATCTTAAAGTCTAGTCTTTACTGACAACTTCTACTGACAGATTAAGGAATCTGTCAATAAAGACAGATGAAATTTTCAGGGTCAATATATACAAAATCATATTATTGAGTTAGGACTAAAGTGAATACACCATTCGATGCCTTTTTTTATGCTGATTACGAATATAATAATCATTCCTATCGGAAATTCAAATTTAAGCCATTTTTGAGCTCTTGAAAATGGCAAAAAATAGGGTGTAAAAAGGCTAATATAGGGTGTAAAATGCTTAAAACATTTGTTTTAAACTTACTGTTTCATAATAAAATCCTTATTTTATCCACAAGCACTGACTTTCCATGAGTAACAAGTATATAAGTTCCAAAAATTCATTTTCCAAATATTATGTATTTTTTTTCTTCCTAACGCTGAATGTTCAAGAATGTGTTTCAACAAAACGTCGAAAATATTAAAACCTAACCGAACCTAACCTAACCTAACCTAATCAATCCTTTAATATTTTCGACAGTTTGTCAAAAACGGCATTCTTGAACATTCAGCGTTAAGGAAGAAAAAAAATACATAATATTGCAAAATGAATTCTTGGAACATATATACTTGTGATTATCCAACTTACTCTGGAAAGTCCAGCAGTGCTTATGGATTAAAAATAATGAAACAGTAAGTTTTTAAAACAAAGGTTTTTAAACCATTTTCCACACTATATTAGCCTTTTTACACCCTATTTTTTGTGTCATTTTCAAGAGCTCAAAAATGGCTTAAATTTGAATTTCCGATAGGAATGATTATTATATTCGTAATCAGCATAAAAAAGGCATCGAATGGGTGTATTCACTTTAGTCCTAACTCAATAATATGATTTCGTATATATTGACCATTTTCAGAAACCCTGTTGGGATTTTCACATCACATTCCAGGCTCCATGACAACCTAAATTTTAAATTATCAAAGCATTGCTAAATAACATTTTGGAGAGATGTGACCTTCAAGGATCAGTAAAATATACCAAATATATTATTGAGTTAGGAATAAAGTGAATACACCATTTGATGCCTTTTTTTATGCTGATTATGAATATAATAATCATTTCTAACAGAAATGATTTCAGCCCCCCCCCCCCCCCCCCCACCCCCCCCCCCCCCCCCCTAACCTAAACCCCCATATGTGCAAATATATTTCCTGAATTGATGTAGGGGGATTATAGGAAAGTCTTTTCCATAGAAAGAAATGTTGTTATATTTGTAATCAGCATAAAAAAAGGCATTGAATGGTATATTCACATTTATCTGAAACTCAATAATATGATTTTTGGTATATATATTACCCAAGGATCATGCTTCTCTTGTGTTCTTCATTAGAAAATCCATCTATTAGTTATCTGTCAATTGCAATTTTAAATTCCATGTTTTTGTATAACTTATCTATATTGCAAGACCAGTATACTGAGTACCTATTTCTTTTTTCAGTTCTTAATCACAATTTTCTACTGATGATAGAGAATAATTTGGCATATCAGCCACAAAGTAATGTAAAATATTACCTTAGATATTGGCAAGTATTTTCTTTTTTAGATCTTCTTTAATTCCCGCTTTTATTTAATTCTCTGACATACCAGAGAACTGAGGAAAATATCTTCTTGCCAAGCCAGAGACTGAGAGCAGAAAATTTCCAACCACAAAAGTGCATGTAATCAGTCAAAAAATGCTTCACTGTTTCAGATATTGGAATCTGGTGCTGAAATCTATCATTGAAGACTGAATCCTACCAATTTTGAGTTCTAGTATTCTGAAAGACAAAATTCACCCAATTTGCACCTATCTAGTAATATTGTTTCTGAATTTTTTTTTTTTTTTTTGTACTCATCCCTGCAAGATCTAATTTCCCTGAATTTTGAACCATAAAAAAAAATTATGATGAAAATATGCCAACAACGCATTTTTGCTTCCTGTGGTGTGCTTTTTAATGTCAGGCACCTGGCATCACTGTTGTAAAGCTGAAAATAATTTTTTTGTACTTCATTTTAAGCAGAAGATCTTATTTGCAAGTTTCACTTTTTATACCACATGAATTTTTTAGGTAAATTTGCAGTTGGCCTTATAATTTAGCTAAGATGAAAGTGAAATGTCATTTGATGCCTTTTTTATGCTCTTTCATAATTCAATAATTGCTTCTGGGGCTAGTCGCATCTTGAGCCCTTAAAGGGCCCCAAAGGTTTTTCATTCTTGTAACCACAAAAAGAAGTTATCAACAATAGTTGTTATTGAAAGTGGTTAAAAACATAGCATTAGTGGTAAAGTTTTACCAAATCATATTATTGACTTGCAAATAAAGTAAACATACCCACTTGATGCCTTTTTTTTATGCTTTTTCCAAATATAATAATCATTTTGTTGGAAATGAATTTTACCCCCCACCCCTATATATACCAATTCAGGGTATATATTTTGCACATTAGGGGGTGGGGGTAAATTTTATTTCTGATGTAAATGGGAAGGTAAGCTAAAACTTTACCCCACCCCCCTAATGTGCAAATATATACCCTGGGGAATTGGTATATATAGGGGTGGGGGGTAAAATTCATTTTCCAACAAAAATGGATTATTATATTTGGAAAGAGCATAAAAAAGGCATTGAGTGGTATGTTTACTTTATTTGTAAGTCAATAATATGATTGGGTAAAAATTTACCACCACTAGTTTATAATAAGTTGTTTTCAACAGTAACATAGTCCAAAAATACTTATTTATAACAATTCCAACCTCATTATTAGGCAACTCAAATATAAACTGTTTTCCTACTGTTTCAAGTTTTTAAATACTGTTGACAAACAATAGCACTGAATTTTGTGATGTTTTAACTCTGTGATTTTTAAAGGTCATCAAAGGTCAGAACCCTCTAGAGGGTGAAGGAATGGAGGTAGGTACTTTAAACCTTCCCTGGACATACTTTATCCTGTAGACTTATCCCTGGAAGTTTCATACCTAACCCAGTTCCAAGATAGCCTAAAGTAGCTAAAGTAGAATTTTACCAAATAAGTACAAAGAACAGTATAGATTTAGGACCAGTCCCCAGTCATAACAAGACATGTTAGGAAAACAATTCTTACTTCATAATATGCAAAATTATCCTAGTTAACATGTGTTTCCAGGGGAGCACCCTTTATCCTCAGTATTTTTCCTTGTTTCAGTTTTTCAATCACATTTTCACTATTTGTCTTTTCTCCAAGTCGTCTTGAAAATTGTTCATAAAACAAATACACACAAGCCATCTAGCTGACCTAACCAAATTTATTATGTTAGCTTATTTGTATCTTTTTTGGTAGATGGCAGTGATCGGTATTTAACTCTTGATATATAGAATATTTGAAAAACAGATAAAGCTGTAATATTTCTATTATTTTTCATAATTTTGTTAAAAAAAAATCGGTACAACAGTGAAAATTGTGAGGATAAAGGTGCTTCCCCCTGGAAAATATGTAACTAGGATATTATGCATATTAGGAAGTAAGAATTGTTTTCTTGACATATCTTGTTATGACCAGGATGGTCCTAAATTCATACCCAAAGAATAATACCGAACCTTCAGAATTAGAAAATTCATATATAAAGCCCTTTGGGCTGTGTCTTACCCTTTAGGAGAGATAGGGTGCAATGCAATGTCAGCAGCAATAATAGTGTTATAAAATAGTCTAGTGATGCAGAAAAATATGCTAGGCTACTCTTATAATTATTAGAATATTATATTTAGTTTAGAGAAGGCCATGCAGAAGAATTTAACTATTAAAAATGAAATAAATAATCATTACTGTATCTGTTGCCATCCCAGCTCCAAAATAAGGGTATATATATAGCTTTCATCTAGGGATATTACAAGGGGGCTTGAGGGGGGCCTCCTGAAGTCTAAAGCTTTCTTGCTTTTATGGAAACCTCTTAGTCAAATTATTTACCTCAAGTTACAGCATCCATCAATCAAGATACACACATAGTTTGGTGGTTCAGTATTGAGGTGAGTAGAAGCATCAGAGGCATGCCCATGGTATTGTACACCAGTCTTGTTATTGGTTTCTTTGTAGTTTTCCTTCGCCATCCCCCCTCCTTAAATAGAATCATACGGATGTGTTCCTTCCTGCCCATCAGCTATATGCAATGATTTCCGAATTTTGTGGATTTCTATTACTTTTATGCTCATTTTTAAAGAATATTGCTTATAATGCCAATTAAAAGACCAAGAAACAATAGAATAAGCTTTTGAAAATTTACCCTAGGGTTATATCTAGGCTTATTAAGCATACTTTTTTGGCCTGCGTTTTTGAAATTGCTAAAAATTTAATGGTTTTGACTTAGTTATCATTGAAAATGAATGACACTAAAGAAGTACCTCTTTGGCAAATAATGTATATCTATCTTTATTTACAAACAGCTAATTAGCTTTTCAAACAGTTAAACCATTATAAAATTCTGTTAGCATAACACTTAGAAAGTAGATTGTTCCACCATTGGATGCATCAAAAAATCCTTCTTGATAAGCATGTGATACCTTGAATGTTTTAACAATATACAACACTCACAATTCATATTTTACTGGATAGACAACAGTGGAGCCTAATTTTTGTGCCACAAATTGAAGCTCAAGCCTAATCGTTAGATTATATTGTCTAATCTTAAACTCAGAATCTTGATGATAGAACAAAATATCCCAATCATAGACACTACGACAGTGATACATCTCACTGACATCCTTACATCTCACTTGCCAAGTGATAGGATGTTCCATGTAGTCACTGGGTAATCAGTACAGTGATCAGACTATCATTATACTGATAAGATAAGTCCCCAAACTGTTTCCTAGGGCTTGTTACACAATTCCTTGTCAACTGATGATTTGAATGACTTGATACTGGCAGAAGAGACCATATCCTCGGTTCAACAAGTTTCCATAGGCTCACCACTTGAATAGAAAAGAAATTTTCTGTGCACCTCAAGTGGTATGTTTCTTGAAAAGTTTGGATTATGTCCCTCGTGTTCTTGAAGAATTATCTAGTTTGAAATGACGTTTTGGGATAAGCTTTTCATGGTTTTTGAAGCTTGGTTATTTAAGGCTATTATAGTTCTTGTCAGTCCACTGCCTTGCTTGTTTTTTAGTGCTATTCAGGGTTATGCTCGTGCTTTTCAGCCACAGCAAATTCTGAATGTAAGTGCAGCCAGTTTGGGCTGGTGTCATAAAATTTTTTTTTACTGAGCATTGGAATATAATTCTTTGCTGCAAATTTGCCAAAGTATCATTTGACTCAGGTGAAATCTGAGGAAAGCGGACAATTGTGATATAATTCTGCCTTAGCCACTCTTTGCCTCTTAGTCCTACTTCGAACAGTGATTCAAATTTGCTCAGTAGTTTCCTCCTCCAACCTTGCAATCATGGATAGTTGCCATAGTTTTAACCCTGATGCTTTAGGCAACCTAGGTCTTAATTTGTGGACCAGATAGAACTTTACAGCTGCTTCCACAAGCAGGGACGCAGTGGAATGCAAGTTCAGAAACTGTTTGATCTGGTAGTTTTGTGGGAGATATGCTGATATGGTCCAAGGTCACCAAACAGAACTCAATGCTGCATATTAATTGGTGGCCAAGAAAATGAATGCATCCTTAATATATTTCAAATTAATTCCCAGCAATAGATGCTTACACAGGCTTACACAGTAAGTGTAAGCCTAATTCAGATTACGCTGATGTGAAAATCTTCCCTTGCCAACAGGTAACTACTTACCTTATTAGTCTGTGGCCAGGATTATTTGAAAAGAAAGTTAGCCGATTAGTAAAGCATTTAGGTTACTTGTTAATAATACAGAACACCACAAGCAGTGAAGTTAGGTTATTCCTATTGAAATGGTAATCTTCATTTTTAACTTTTAGTTATATATATGATAAATTTGGGCTTATAATATTGCACATTAGGGGGGGGGGGGGGGGGGCAGGGTAAAGTATTTGGACGCGTCAACTAACCTAACCCCACGTCCCCTAATGTCAAAATGTATAGCCCAAATTATACAAGTTCAATGCATTCTGTCTAAGTTCAATGTATTGTATCACCCCGTCATTTGTCTTGCAGCTATAAAACTGGTTTCTAAGATGTAACCTAAGTGTAATTCTTGAGTGTGTTCCGTATAATTAACAAGTTACCAAGCTTTGGTATTTTTTTTTTTTCATGACCACACTGCCTTTTTTGTATGACAAAATAAATAAGAGTTCCGAATAGGGATATGTCCTTTTATTATACAGTGAAACAAAAATATAAAACAAAGGCTATAAGTTTTTCGATGACACAGTTGCGTCATCATCATCAGTAGAGGCACAAACGTATCAAAATCAAAACAAACTATATTTATACTAAACAAAAATCACTTCAGGGTCAAAGCAAGTTACTGGTCCATTGACTTAAAAAGTTCACTAACTGTCTTGAATTCTGTAATTACTGTGTTGCATATTCTTCTAATAAAAAAATCAAATTATGCTGAATTATAGGTGGTAAATAATATACATATTGTTCTTTCTAATAGCAAATGAAATGTTTGCCGATTCTTCTAGGAACTCTTATTTATTTCGTCATAGAAAAGGCATTTGGTGATGGGGAAAAAATACCAACCTTCATATACGTGAAAAAATGAGCCGCTTTGACCTTGTTTTCTAATCTAATGCTATTGAAAGGCCTACGAAAAGCAAACGACAACGCAGACAGAGCGGATGTTTTACGAGTACTGGTACAGCTGAAGCGTGAAAATTGAGAGATCAAAATAACCCTTCCATCCTTTTGTTTTATGTCCTCTTGTTTGCCCTTGAGCCTGCCCTGAGTTACTTGGGAATTTTGTTTGTTATTATCAATGCTAGAGATTTTGCAAAGGATTTCCTTTGGCAAAACAAAATTTTTGGATATGAATGAAAATTGTTGCTGTTGTTTCGAGTCTTTTGCTGTTTTAGCGAAAATTTTACAGACAATGTAATTTAAAAGTAACATTTACGTTAGAAGAAAAATTCTCCCCAAGATTAGTTTTTTATTGGGCACGGGTACCCCTCCTTCCTTTAATACTAAAAAACCTACATAGACTAGATAGGACTGACCTATTGGATGCTATTGATTTTTGACACATTTCAAATGTGGAATTTGAAGGACAGAATTTAAAGGCGAACTTCAAAGAAATCCTCATCTTAAGTATGTTTTCCTAGATGTCAAGGTATTCACAGAGTACAAAGTTATCCAAATGGGAGGGACTCTTTTGACCACCAAATATTTAATAAGGGCGTGCAAATTTTATGGTAGACTATTTAAAATGAATATGCCAGGTTTTGCACAGGTTTTTCAGACCTCGATTAGGGGACATTTATCTGAATGATTTTGTTTGTCTCGAAATATCACTTGGCACCCTCTTCTTGGACTTACAAAAAAAACTCTTTCAAAGTTTGCTTGATGGCTCAACTTGTTTCCACAGTTGTATAGACTCTCAAAAATCTTAATGAGTACGAGTCACTGTGTAATTTATAAAGACTCAGATTACAAACATTAGTACTCTACAGTAGGAGGCGCTTTATTTTCGTTGTGAGGATTAGGTCGTCAAAGTTTTACAAAAACTGTATGCTCCCAAAAAAAAAAAAAAACCTATTATGCAGAAACCTTTGGGTGATTTGCAATCATGGGCAATATATCCCTTTTCTCTCCTTGACACATCTCCTGTCTTATATATTCGACAAAAAAAAAATTTTCAATTCATGAAAATAACATAAATTTTACGCGTGATTTGGTATAAGTCTTTTATAATATTTTAGTTTTTTTCAGACATAGAGTTGCAATAGCTTCCTCCCCAATACTACTTTGACAATCTAAGACGGATAGCCCTGATGATGTTTTTGGTTTCACTTGGAAGCTTAGTCCTGAATCCTTCATTCATGCGATCAACCGTCAACCATTGCTGACAGCTCTTTTTTACTCGCAGCGCAAACAGTCACCTGGTTTGTCATGTAATTCTCCCACGACGTCAGTTAGCAGTCGCAGCGATGCACCTTCTGTACCTGGCTTACAGCCTCAGAGTTTCTGTTCTTCAGCAGCGAGCAAGTTTTTAAATTTCTGCTCCGAGTTCATTTGTTTTTTTTTCTCATCTGAATATGAATGAAAATAGAAAGTACTCTTCGCAACATCGAGCTTCAGATATTGTGTCTATAAACATTCCTAAATTATTCCCTTCTGTCGATCAAACAGCAAAAAAAAAAAATTCTTGAATAGCAGAAACAATGGAAAATATTTTTCTGGCAAACTTGTATCTTATCGTACAAAAGTTTTGTCTGCAAACTTGCCAAGAAGTCGGCTTCATTAGCCTCTGCCACGATTTTTAACTAGCCATGTTCCAGCAATCGCCGCAAGTAATTTATTTGGCAAAATACCCGACAGATAGCTGGTGACCTTTGGCTTGTTCTGGTTTTTCATTCAATGGCTTGTTTTAATGTTGTTTCTAGAAAGAAGATTGGCTAACCCCAACGTCATTATTCCCCATCATGATCTTCCCACGAAATGCCAGCCCTTGTTTACCTAGAGTTTTGATAAGCTTCAGCTTTTCTGAGTCCGAAAGTTTTTCTTTCTTGAGCCAGGGATTGTGCTCGACTCTTATGAATCCTAGCTTTGCTGAAAACTTTCGGATTCAGATTTACTCTTTCCATCTTGACGCTTACTGATAAATAAATTTTCTTTCTCAAATAGTAAAGCCTAGCTCCATATTCGATGATTGATTCAGCGTCTGTGTCAGCCCTATATCTAGCGCTTGTATTGCAGGCGTCTAGTTCATTAGTGACGGAATCCAATTTAACTTCCGACTTTCAGTTTTTTTTTTTGCTACCTTGGTTACCAGTCAAGACAAGAGAGAGCGAATAATCTTACTTATATTCCTACCGTTTCTTCGTGATAAATTTCTGGACAGCGAAAACTTCTATCCAATATTTTGTTTCTTTATTTCAACAGATTCCACAGTGTGAGACCTGAGAGGATAAGTAACTTCTATTTTGCCAGCCGCATCTTTTTCTAGTCAGACTACGATATTTGCTAAGGGATGCGACCAGGATGATCTTCTCAAGAGATGTTTGAAATCATTACCGTTGATTTCCACCAACAGTTGTTTGCCTGTATTATTTCACTAATTTGAAAAAAATGAAAAGCTCGAAACATATTCAAAAAAACACTCACGCGGCTCATACTCAACCTGTTAGAAAAGACCACTTACCAGGACTGTCCTCTAATAAAAAAAACAAAATTAAAGAGCGGTAAAAATACAAAAAGGTACATATTTACATAAGGGCAACAAGTTGTTAAAGCATACCGGTTTTGGTATTATAAAAATAAAGACTATTAAGAAGAATATGTTCACGCCCTTCAAGATAACTCTTATTTTATCCATACGTAATTAAAAACCTAAGAGAGATTCTTAATTATTTCTAATATTGATATCATTTCCCTGTTATCAATTAAAATTATTGAGGTTTTCAATCAAATTCTTTAAAGTTTTACACCCTTTCACAAACTGATGCTCGTTGATCAAGTTTTCCTTAAAAGTAAGATTCTGCCCAAACTTTGGATAGTCTATTGTATCAAATCGTGTACTTACAACTTGGACCTACTGCTGAACTTCGCTGATATAAACATCTTTAGGCAGCCTCGAATGCGAGAGCGAGTGGTTCCCCCCCCCCCCCTGACGCGAAGCACTAAACAAGAGGACCACTGAAGACCAGAATAAGTTTCTGTTGATAAATGCACTTAAGATATCTTGCTGTTCGACATGAAGTTCGCTCGTGACAGGGCCTTCTACAGTTTTTCTTGAGCTACCGGCCGTAACCATTTGGACTTTCAAAACAGAGTGGTTCTTTTGCCCCATCATTGCTCTGAATTTATTTAAAGTGTGTATTGCATTGCAGGATTTTACTTGGAGTAGCACCAATTCGCAGGAGCAGCAAACGCAGGTTACTGGGCTTCCGCTTTCGGTTTTATTTCTTATTAAATCAAGTCTTAAAATAAAGTAAACGCCGCAAAGGAGCAAAATTTTCTAATTAGAAATAAAAAGTGTCTTCCCTTGTAGGTTTATTCTTCTACCCTGGTTATATGATTTGTTATAGGGCTTTGAAAAAATAAAGAAAAAGAGGTTCTGTTCTAAATAAGCTTAGTGTACCTTGCAATTATATGGCCTAATGTTATTAGCAAAAGTATGTCGCTGTTTCTGATATTTTGAAAGAAAAACAATATTTAACGACAAGTTTTTCTCAGTAGAGCCAATGGTATTGACCCGGATAACCGAAACGTTGAAAAATATCAAAGTTTGCAAGGCTCCACCCGAAAACCGTTTCTAAGCGCCAATTGGTTTTTGTCAACTCGTGCGCAGATGGCGCAATCAATTTCGTCGTCTGCCCGACGGTAGTTCTTTTGTGACATTAAATAAAAAAAAAACAAGTTTTAAACTCGAAAAGTAAGGAGCTACTTAAAACTTAAAACCGAACCAGAAATTATTCCGTATATGAAAGGGGCTGTCCCCTCCTCAACGCCTCGCTCTTTAAGCTAAATTTTTTTTATTGTTTTAAACAAATAAAGTGGTGCAGACAGAGTCAAACTTTAGGTAAGAGCGAGGCGTTTGAGGAGGGGACAGCCCCTTTTATATACGGAAAAATTTCTGATTCGTTTTAAGTTTGAATGTCGCTCCTACTTTTAGTTAAAAAAACTTTTTTTTTTTAGTTAATTTTGATCGTTTTTATTTAATGCCAGCTTTTATTTGCATAAAAATTTACTTGTCTTTTGCTAAATGGGATGTCTTCAGGATGTTGAGGTCATTAAGTTAAAATTTCATTGTGTGTTGAAGGCGATGTTGAAAAAAAGTGCTATCGCATACCGCTTTAATGCTATAATGCTACTACAACTATTCTATGAAAGGATGCTCGTATAAACTTCAGATAGGGCTCATTTGAATGAAAATTAAAGTCTAGTTCATTGTCTCAGAGTAAAAAAAAGATTCGGAGGGCAACTAGCCCCTCCCGTCCTCCATGTACTTTGGGTTTATCGGTTTGATTAACCCATTCGATAAAAATTTTAGGTGACATTTGTTAAAAATAGTTCAAACATCAGAATTAAAACTCGGGCCGCAACAACCCTCCAAGGTCCAGGGATAGGCGTTGTAAGTTCTACTTGGTGGTATACAGGCTCTTGGAGAGGGATGCTCGTATAAACTTCAGAGATGGCTCATTGATTTGAAAATAGAAAGTTCTAGTCACTGTTAAAGAGTCAAAGAGACCGAAGGACAATCAGCCCCCCCCCAGCCCTTTGTCCCAAACCAACACCGACAAAATTTTGAGAAGCCATTTTGTTAAAAATAGTTCAAAATCAGATAATAAACATCCGGATGACACAACCCTTTTTTCACTTGATAGTTACTTTGCATACCAGTTTAATTTTGATGAAGATTGATTGTTTTATAAAAAAAGTGATTTTGAAATCAGGATTGTTAAAAACTTGAAACCTTCTTGCGATAAAAAACGAACGACAATCAATTAAAAAGACTCCGAAAATAAGTTTTTCAAAGAAAAGTAAAGGTCATTCGAAACTTAAGCTCAGAAGATGCAAATACCTGTTAAAATTCAAACTCAAAACGACCAGAAATTACTATTAAACAATCAAATGACCAACTTAATATGAAACAGAAATTAAATTAAACAATTATAGCAAAAAAACATACAACAAGTAATAATATAAATGATAAATAGATCTAAAGCGATTAATGCTTGATTGAATATGGAAATCAATCTTGTTAAAACGAAAAAAAAAAATATTTGCTATTGAAGTATAAATGAAACTAAAACGATAGAAATTAAAATAAAACAATCAATGCAAACA